>PVKY010000872.1:0-27901 GCA_004027775.1 Bradypus variegatus
CACACACACACACACACACACACACACACACACACACGCAAACCTCTTTCCACTTAATATTTCAGGGGCACTGTGAACAACCGCTCCTTCCAGCATCCTCTTCCCCCTTCTCCTACCAATGTCACAATATACCGAATGAGGTACACCCCTTGACAGTGAAGTTAGGGGAAAGAAGGCGTCTGGTGGCCCGGCGGGAAATGTGTACCAACATGTGCTGATGAAATTTGCAAGCAAGCTAATAAAATTACCAAACCTGATGACAGAGACATCGACATTCAGGCTTCCTAGGTTCCTTGCTTTTTGTTCAGAGTAAGATGGTACCAAAGCCCCAGTTCACCTCCACCATGGTTGGGGATGGGTGACAATGCTGTGCATTTGTTCCATGTGATTTACTATTTGAATCTTAAGTCAAGGCTGATAGTTCGACCTCTCTGCATTGAAGTAAATTCATCATCTATAATTTTATTTAAAACCCAGTGGCCATCAATCATAGTGAGTACATGGGGAGCCAACGTTTTCTGGGGAAACATGTCAACCTCACAGACATATGGCATTGCCACCATCCCTTCCTTTTCCTGGACTGAGCAGACACATACACAATGTTCCCTCTGAGGAACCAGGCAAAATTCAATACCTAGTGGGTGGGGGGGGGTGGTACTTGGGAGGAGCCCACAAGCAGAGCTGCTTCAGATAGTGTTAATCCCCTGAGTTAGGCCAGGTTCTAAGTGAGCCCCCTGACTTCAGGCTCCAGAGATGATTTGGCAAACTGTATGCCCAGACTTAAACTGAAGGAAATTTCATAGAATTCCAAAATGTGATATCATGACCAGGAACACAGTCCTGGTCCTGTTGCTGTAAATCATTTTGAAATTACACTTTATCTTGGCCCTCATATCTCTCTGTACATCCACAGTATTGCCTGCCAGTGAAATAAAAGTAACAGCAGTCTCATTAAAAAATTTGTAAAGTTAAAAATTTCCAGTGTTTTTTTTTTTAAAAAAAAACCCAACTCGACATTAATTCATAAAAACTGAGGATGCAGAGTGTCTGTTTTGAAGGGTTCCTGGTCGAAGTTGATTTGTTCTCATACCTGAAGCAGGTGATGTTTCTGCAGAAACATCTGAATGACAGCGGGAGTGAAGGACAAATCTAATAAAGCCTAATAAAGCGTGAGTGTTGAAATGTCATTAAACTTACAAAGATGAGATTCAGAATCACCAAAAAGGTAAATGTCTTCATTAGACTGATCTCTGAAGACCGTCGAACATTTCATTAATTTATAATTTATGATTGTTTGACAAATATTGAAAAGTATGTAAATATGAGCGGGATAATGTCTTTTCTGCGGGAGATGAGGAAATGACCCAAACTGTACGTGCCTGCAAGATTACACACAGGACCCAGCTCTCTGTTATCAAACTGTGCCGCCCCTTTAGCCAACATATTGTGCAACTGACAAGTGAAATAGTGCAGATAAACCAATGGTTTAAAACGTAATAAAGACAACAGCCATTTGCATTTTTTACATTTTATTACAAAGGTAATTTACTATGACACATTTCTGAATGTAATTTATGAAAACATGTTAAAGCAATTACATCGTTTATACAGCCCTCCGAGCTATGAAATTCAGATAAATAATAATATTATAGATCTTTAGAGACTTCCACTATTGAAAACATATCAGAAAGGGAATCCTTTATTTCAAAAAATGGGTTGAATGAGAGAAAATAATGACATTAAAATTTAAAGTTAGGAATAAAATGTTGAAGAACAAAAGAAAATATATGACTAATACTCCTTACTGGAGTTGCAAAATTAAATCTTCATGATGACAATTTGCTTATTTCATGGGATTTATTAGCAACATTCTTTTTTCCTCTCTGAAACAAGTATTAAGCTCAAAAATATTAAAGCTCCTGGGGAGTGTACAAAAGGAGTGCAAGCATCTTTTTTCAAACTTCTGGGCTACAGTACCCTGACAGATTCTGAAAGTAAAAGAGAAACCTCTTCCCTGATGGTCATTACTGTCTGAACCAATCCTTCAAGCAGATTTCTACACCAGTCTGTCACGAGTTCTCAAAATGGGAGAAAATTCCATGGGGAAGTAGAATAGAAAATTTGCATGATAGAGTATAAAATAAAAATAAGAGCTGTTTCATTTCTCTTCCCATTCCTCAGATATTAGTTTTTTATGGTGCTCCATTGATATATTCTAAAACTGGTGTTCATTAGATTCTTTAGATTCAACCTCCAACCATCCCTACCAACTTTCTTTTGGAAGGGGGGAACCTTCCTTTCAACAATGCTTGTAAATGCTTTTGCTTTAAAAGTCGATCAGGAGGTAGATCTGATCCTTGACCCTTTTCTTACGTATGGTGGGGGTGGGGTGGGGGTAAGTCCCGGTTTTATTCGACAAACCTGAGACTATCTGCAAGGCCTGCTGTACATTTGTCTGATATATCCCTCAGGGAGAATTACCTGCTGTGATAGACTCACGGCCACTACCCAACTCTCAGCTTTAGTAAACCTCTCCAAAGTGAAAAAACAGGCCCTTGACACAATTCACATCCGAGTTATGCGGCCTCGGGAGTATGTGGTAGTTGACGCTCCCATCTTCTCTTTTAGTCGGGGATTCAAGCAGCCCACAAAAACTGGCCCCCAATGCTTCCCCTTCTTCCCCAGTCGGAACACCCAACACCCGCCAAGTGAATGCAGAGGCGCCAGAGCCCTTGAAACACGCCCATAGAGCCCCACCCAGCTGCCAAATATGCGCCATTGCAGTGCCCAGCTGACCAACTCTTTCTTGAGAGCAGGGGGCAGGTGAGCTCCGCATTTTGCAAACCTGCACTCTCGAAGGCCCTGTCAACAGACTTCTGCTCTACCTCGCCTCCTGCTCGACTTTTGGCGTCAAACTTGCCACGGAACTGACTCTCCTACCACCTTCAGGCAAAGCTAGCGCCCTCCCGAGCCAAGGATCCCGCAGGTCAGCATTGCTGCCCAGCGGCTTCAGGGGGTTTCACAGCTCCGGGACCCGACCACTGACCCAACCCCTTCGTTTCCTTTCTGCGGTGTGGGCTCCCCGCTACCCTGCATTAGAGCCAATTCTTACATTACCGCCAGCCCCCGCAGCCTCCACACACCCCCTCCCTCCGCGCACACACACACACACACACACACACAGCTCCTCAGCCCAGCCATGTTCCGGGCCTAGGTCTGAACACCCCTGGCCTTGGAGGGTCCCCGAGTCTCCCTCTTGACTCCAGAGCAGGACTAGGCGAGGGGAAGGCTGTGGGTTAGTTTTAACCAGGGTTGAGTCAGTCCTCCGTTCCAGCCTTTGTCTCTTTGCAGTGTTTAGGGGCTGCATATGCTTTTGTGTTGCACACAGTAAGCGGGGTCCCCAGGAGTCCCTGACCCCATGCCTTGGCTGGAGCGCCGTTTCCCTGGACGACTGAGGCTGGGCTGGCCTCCTGCGGTAGTCTTAGGCAGACACGCTGCCACGCAGACTTGCTCGAGGGCACACTCACAGCTCACCGCTCACTTACAAAGAAAAGTTCCTTATTCAGTTAAATAGAAGAAGAAGAAGAAATACATATAAGAATGAATTTCACTAATGGTGACCTACCTAAGTTCGTGGACTAGAAGAAGGGAGGAAAGGTAAAGGAAGAGTGCAAAAAAGAGACAGGAGGGCAGAAGAAGAAGAAAAGAAGATACTGCTGGTTTGTCAACTCCAATGGGCAAACAGTCGTCTAATGACAAATGAAACAATGAAAGGGCCGCATTGTTGCCTATTAAGCTCTATGTGCATGATCCCGTTTACATCAGCATGGCCATTTTGATGACTTACAGTACATGCAAAAATACACTTTCACGGGATGTTTTCCCCTCTTCTCTCCTTGTTAAGCTTTTCTTTCAAAACTGTAGATGGTTTTAAAAAGAAGGCAAGGGGGGGAGGAACCTCCACCATCATCACTACCCGAGAAATGATAAATAGCTTCGCATAGCTAATCGCTGAAGGGCGAGTTGACCAATTCATAATCATTTATTCTTGGTGATGTATGGCTTTTACTCTTAAATCTGAAAAGCTTCTATTTGAAGGTGTAAATAGCTTTTTTTCTTTCCTGCAGTAAACCTTCTTGCATTAGCAGTGATTGATCTCATGTACAATTCGTCCCAGAGTGCTATTTTACAGGGGAAACACTAGCTTTTGGAGATTAACTGGGGAGTCTGTTACATATTAATGAAGCCGGGAGATATACTAACGTTTTGGTAATTTAGTTATTTGTGTCTATAGCTATCGTCGTTATTTTCTTTTAGACCCCATGCGGTTGTTATCCATCGAATTAAAAAGTGGCCCTTGGAATTATTTTTTTTTCCCACTGGCAACTAAACGCCATTTAATGTGAAAAACAAATGTTGACTTCTCTTTTGAAGGAAGTGTGTTTCTTGGCAAGACATCAAAGTGTTTTAAACTGTATTAGTGGATGACGTTAGTTTTCATACACGGAGCATGCGCTAAAGTAATAACAAACAGAGGCAAAAAGTAAAAAACAAGTCCTGACCCTTCTCTATCCTAGGAAAAATGTTTACTCTTCTGGGAGAAGAGGAGAAAGTTAAAACTCTAAGGAAACAGGGTTCTTGATAAGAGGTTGTCAAAAAGATTTGTAAAACCTAACTGAATCGATGCTGGTAGTGGGAATGGAGGAGGAGGAGGAGAGATTGCTCATTGATTTGCAACCTGTTAATTAATATCCCACCAAATGAAACATCAACGTCCTTAATGCCTGTGTGTTCCCAGAGAAAGTCTCTGAGTGAATTCCAATCCCTAATGAAAGCCACATCCGGCAAAGAGAAGCTTCGTGGTCCAGGATAAAGTGGCACTAATCCTCTGTTTTCCTGTAGGATTTTATCGGAAGGCAGTGTTCCTAAAAACGTTCTCTGGCTCAAAAGTGCCTCGGAGCAGAAAACTGGGGGCGGGGGGGGGGTTATCTGTGGACAAAAGGCCTCTTGGGATACCCAAAGTCGACACCTTTAGCACTTTGCAAGCGTAGTGCACTTTGCAAAGCCATAGTCGACTGTGGGAGTGGAGTGAGGAGGGGAGAAACGTGGTGGCGAAAAGCTGTGGTCAGAGCAAAGTGAGCCCCGCACCCGACGTAAGGAGCGTTCCTCGCACCCAACCCCTTTTAAAAAGGGGGATCCCCCATTTCCACTTCCACGGAGCCCGGGAACTGCCCACTGATTTCAGAAGTACTCAGAAAACTCATCACATCTCTGAGAGAAAGATGGGTCCTGGGTCCTGAGCTTATAAATTTTGGCCCTGTCACCCTTCTGTCTCCCTACGCAGACTGCTCCCCACCCCCAACCCCTACACACAACACCAAGCGAGGCCTCCTACGGTCCCCTCTCACGGGCGCTGTCACCACCCTTCTCCCAGAAACCCGGATCTGGTGCTCTGGACGATTGGGGTCTTCCAGCCCAATGTTCAAGAGCAGCTTCCAGAAGCAACAATTTTTCCGGAGCCGAAAAACGCTGAAGCCTGATGGCGGCAGTTGGCCGTGCCGCGCCCTTTTTGTTTTCCGGAGGCGATTTATGTTCTTTATAAAAATTTGGTTTGGAAAAATAGAAAAGGCCTTGAAAACGTTGTTACAAAGAAAAAGGGACAAATTAGAAGACATTTTCCGTGATCAAAGGCGAGAAGGAGGGCGCGCATGGGCATTCACAAAGCTCGACTTATTCAGTCCCCTCCTTTGCAAACCGGGGCAACAAGCGTGTCCCCCATTGACAAGGCGCGCTATTCAGACTGCAGGTGCGAAGTGGGCCGGCGCGCCCGGCCACATTATGTCAAGGTTGTTGGAGATTAGTGTTCGCCCTTAATAACTAAAGCGCTTGATTTACATTGGAAAAAAGTCCCCTCAGCCGTGAAAACAAAATCGTTGAACGCGTGATCATTGCGAAGACGGCTGATATCCTAATACGCTCATTGTTCTCAGCCCAGCCCAGCCCAGGCGCGCCCTGGCCTCTCCAGGAAGGGCAAGGCCCAAACTGCTGGCCTTGGACCAGGTCCCCCATAACACCCCTTTGTCGGGGTCCCGGAAGAGGTGAGGAGTGGAAATTTTACCGGGGCTTGAGGAAGACAGAGTGGGGGCCTTCCTGTGAGTCCAGGTCTCGGCTCAGAGCTTTGGCAGAGCTGGAGTTGGGAGAAGCATGTCCCAAATCTGGGGCAGCACCAGCACAACTATGGAGGGAGAGCTGGGAGACTTGTCTTGAAGTGTCCCGGGAAAGAACAGTTTTACTCACCGGTGGTGATCATTAGGGGTGACAGGGGAGCTAAAGGTCTTGCAAAATGCTAAAGGTGCATCCAGTGCCTTGGGTCACCACCAGAGGGGCTATGGAGTGCTCAGGCCGAATTCCTTGCTCTGAACACAGCCCTTTCCAGAGAAGCCCAGGACTACCTGCAGCCCCTGCCTCAGTTTCCTTGCAGTTTCCATGTTTTGTTTTCCAGTGATGCTTCGAGGAGGGTTCCATCTAGTCCTTGGTCTTGGTTGCTACTGCATGGGTAGTTCAGGGCAGATTTCATCCACCCATCTATTTTCAGCACTTCCCAGTCCCCCTGCCTCTCAGTGAGAAGGGATCCAGGAAACAAGAGATTTGTCACTGTGACCTAAGAGCAGGCATTTCATTATGGATGTGAATCAGTTCTAAATGCAGTATCCTATATCTTTTGTGAAAGTCGGGCTATTTAAGGCAATTTCCATAAGATCTGTCCAAGAAAAAAAAAATCTGTCTTAGAAGAAAAGGTTTGGTGGGGACAAGGTGAGAAAGCTGTTAACTATTGTCTGGCCCTGAAAAGGTCATAAGTCAGTTCCTCGGTAGCTGACCTGTCAGAGGAAGGTATAAAGACTTTATTCATGCAGTCTCTACAATGTTCTCAGCTCTCACAAAAGTGTTTTTATGATTCGATTTTATACCTCTTTTCTTAATTGAAAAGCTGAACTATTAGAATAGCACCTGCATCATGTCCTGACGATGCCTGCATACTAATTCCAGAGCCTTTACAGCCAGTAATTATAACATAAAATTGGAGATTGAATAAAACAGAAGGATTTTGCTCCCAAAGCCCTGCTAATCCCCTTTTAAAAGGGTCTGGTGAAATAATTCAGAACAGTTTCCGGAAGTTGGATTACCGCTCCTTTTTTTAACTTTTTAACAATGAAATAATATTTCACACTTAAGGGAGGCTCTGTTTTTCTACAACAGTTTTTTTTTTAAAGAAAGTTGTCAGGTTTTTCAGACAATAGGAGACATTTGACTACAGATTTCTTGCTCACTAATGCACTGGCAGAAAACGTGGAGGAAATGGTATGGTATGTTTGAAACGCTTAAATTTTCTCAGGTGTAAGAGGCTGCAGTGTGATTGGGAATTTATTCTCGTTGCTCTCTAAGAAAATAAATAAGCAGACCTTTCCAGCTAGATGTCTATTTTTCATGGCTTACAAATATGCACATTTGGGCAAAACACTTCTCACCAAGATGCTAGGTGTATTTCTTTTTAAAGCCTTAATGAACACATTGATGAGCGCAAAGTCTAGAGATCTCCATTAAACCCTGAACAAGAACTTGCGGTGACACCAGTCAAGAGTCTTGAGTCACCCGCAGTTTTTCCCTAGTTTTGGCAAAGAGTATCATCCTCATCTGGCTAATCTGATCTTTCATGGGCCAGCCATCAGTCACAGACAAGAGAAAACTGAGTCATTCTTCTAATTCTTCATATAAATCACTCTATTGTAATGTTTTTGAGGTATCCCCCCTCCCCATTCATTCTACAATTGCAAAGAATGGCCAGAACCACAGAAAATTATCCAATTTTTGTTTATTTCCTTGGCAGACATTTTCCAAGGCTCTCTATCCATTTTGAAGTTCAGAATCACACACAGCCCTGGTCCTTTTGTTGTGAATATTCTCACTCCACATTTTGGCTCATGTAGAGTCTATACTGGCTCTGTAATGGTCAAAAATGTGGGACAATTTTCAAAGTTCATTTTCCTGGTCATATTTGCATTAGGTTAACCTGCACCCTGAGGTAAATTATTTCTTTCTCTTCCTTCCCAAAGAGCTGCTTGGGATGTTTGCAAAGCCACTGGATGTTTCAGGAGCAAAATCCAAGATCTCCTTTAATTGTTTATGGAGTTTCTCCTTTTTCTGATCCATTAGGACCCCTGAGTTTGTTAACATTCCTAGAAAACTCCTGTGGATTTTACTTGTTGAGAAAATTTGGGTGAAAAGCAATGCTATCCTAACGCCCAGACAGGACGCTGGTGACAAGTGGAACTATTGTTCCCGGGATCCTTGGTTACCTGGTGACCAAGATGCTAATTTTCCAGAGTAAATATTCCACACCAGAAAACCATGATCCTGAAAAGGGTCCTGAGAACTCATGCTATTGTGTGACTTTCACCCAGACACCCTATTGCCAGCCTCCAGGCCACTAACCCTCACTCCTCCCTCCCCAAGTCCTATTTTCCAGCTCTCCATCCCGAGGTTTTGAAAAGCCGGACCTGGGACTCACAATAACAGCAAAGACTTATGACAGAAATAAATCAACATCTGGGCCAGTCAGGCCATCAAGTTTACTGCAATGCCAGCATCTTAACCAGTCATAGGGGTGACATTAAAGCGGTCACTTTTCTCCAGCTTCGTTCCACACCGAAATAAACTTGATTCCTTCTAATTTTTCTTGGGTCTTTTAAGCATAAATTATGTCTCTGCCTCAGTGCCCCACTGCATGGGGCTACGAAATTCTCAGGGAAGATAAACTCACATGACATCAGGAACCTCAGCTATCCTTGAGTCTGCCTGGAGGCAGCGGGCCCTAGAGTTTAGGGCCCCTGGCAGAGCCACATCTTCAAGGAAGGGCTGGAAATGTTGATTTGATTCAAGATGAAGCCAGGGTTAGATAATAAAATACCACCACCACAACAATGACAAGGACTTAACATGTAAGTTCAAAATGTTTCAAGGATGCATTTTTTTAACCCTCATAAAAAACCTAAGGGAGGTTCGTTTTAATTCCATTTCACAAATGAGAAAACTGAAGTTCAGGAAGATTGGAACTTATCCAGGGACATGCGGCCAGTAGATGATTAAGTGGGTCAGTCCAGCTCCCCACCAAGGTCTGTCTTCCACACCAGCACAATTTTTATATGGTGCAAAGAGGTCCAGTGGAGATTACTAGCAGACTCAGATGCCCTCAAACTACCCTGGGAGCTCCCACTACAGGGTGTAAGGTGGGTATTACTTCCCCAGACAAGTAAAGTGAGTTCTAGGGTGAGGCTACCCATGGTCACTGGGGAGCCAGTATATTCAACTCTCTGCCAAAGGTTCCACCATTCAGCTGCGCCAAAAGCAATGGCTCCAAGGAGGCCTTATTTCTCCTTCTGGCAGCTGTGCTGAGGCGTCCCAGAACATGTTCGCTTTCCGCCTCCCCTTCCCTGCCTTGGCGTCTCCGACCAAACTCGAATTTGCTCGGAAGTTCGAAGACAGGCTTTCCTTCCCCAAGACCCTATCGTGGGATGCGGGGAACAGTCGCCCCTTCTCAGACTCCTTTTTCTCTCCACTGCCGGGGATAGGTCCGGCCGCTGCACCCTCTGTCCACCGGGTGCCGCGCTTCCCTGGGCAGGGTAGGGAGGGGGCAGGCGGAAGGGCTGGAGTCTCTCCCCTCGCGCCACCGACGGGCGCTGCAGTGCAGACTCAAGGCGGCGGGACTGGGCGGAGAGCCCTGGTCCCCGGAAGAACCCAGGACCGGGGTGCCGCAGTTCTTTCTTAATCCCTACTTTCTCTGCACCTCATTCTGTGAAAGGGCTTTAATGAATGCGCTTACTCTAGGAGACAGAACAGAAGAAACCAAAGCAACAGGAGTAGCCCCGTAACCAGTGTTTGTGCCCAAGAAGGGACCCCTTCTGCCAGGGGGACGGGAGGAGGCGCTAAGTCCGATATAAGGGTCCATAGGCCTATTCCCTCGCGGATCCCACCGACTCAGATATTGTGGTCGTTCCCGTAGCCTTTCCTTGATGGCTTCTCTTTTCACACCCACGGTCGCCCTTGCACCTTCCTTGTTGGGTTCCCTTACCCCCACCTTCTCTCCGAGAGCTTAGTCCTTGTCCTCCTAAGGTTCTCTGAGGTTTTATCTAAAGAGACCCAGCATTCCTACCCCAGGAGCCCCCGTGCTCCCATCCTACTCCCTCCAGCTTGGTCCGCGAGAACCAGCTTCTCAGGAGTTGAAAAGGAGCTAGACCAGTTGCTCCAGGACGTGGAGCCTGCGCAGCCCGCGCGGGTGAAAAGAGGGCATCTCGCTGGTCTAGAGGCGCAAAGACCGCAGCGCGGGTGGAATCACTCCGGTGATTCCGGTGGTTCTATTGGATCCGAAATAAATTCCCCAGGGGTAGGGCCAGAAAAGAGGGAGCAGGCAGCATTTGCTAAAACCACCGAAGACCCAAACTGGGGCCCAGAGAAGAGTCGTGGTCAGAAGGATTAGATCTTCCCAACCCTCTAAAAGGAGCAGTGAGGCCTGAGGATCAACTGTAGGGAGGAGGAAAGACCCATGCCCATGCCGGAGGCATTAGCCTCAGGGATTAGGCAGGCTGTGAAGTCAGCCCCCCCCCCCGTTCTTTCCTTGTTTTTACAGGCGCCAACTACTAGGCTTTTCTCCGGGAAGTCTGAGGTGGTTAGCTAGAGGGTGCGCCCAGCCCAGAACTGCGCTGCGCGAAGGCAGTGTTCTCCAGCAGACGCCGAGGGCATTGTTTCACCTTTTCTCCTTCCGTAATGTAAACTGGTTGCTGGGTACCAGTGCCACTGGTGTGAAATTGGGGGCGAGGGAGGTCTCTCCAACAGTGGCCACATTGGTAGGTCCCTCCATTTTGTCACCCCGATCAACAAGGCCCCATAAATGTTTCTGTAAAGCCTCGAAGGAAACCAGGGAGAGGACTTGAGGGCGAGAGAGGCCCCAAACATCTCCCTGGATGACGAAGCAATAACAGGACAGCCGAGTCAGAATAGGAACGGAAACACTACGTCATTTATTTTCAAAGAAAATAACAAAATGGAATTTCAAGTACATAAAAAGGTCTTTGAAGGGAAGAGAGAATCACAGATTTTATTCCATGTGTACATATATACAGCAAAACTAAGCCACAGCTTTCAACAATGCTTTTCATTGAACAATAAGTTTCAATCAAACACGTAACTATTTTTTCTTTCAAATTAGTTCATAATTTAACTGATGCTAAGGGGACAGATGATAAATCACAAAGAATGTGGGTAGAGAGGGTACCAAATAGTCTGAAGTTTCAGTCAGGCTTTGTGCGTGTATATGTGTGTGTGAATTACGATTACAAAATGTTTGTCTATAAAATTCACATTCATTGCAATCATTACATTTTCCCATCAATTAACAATGTAAACAAATATATGGGGACCTCCAGTAAACAAATAAAAATTAGTATAGGAGACAACATTTGCAACACTGTAATAACAGCATGGGTTACAGCTCAGGGAAACTTCTTTACAAATCATTTAGTCAGCAGCACACATGGGGTGGGGTGGGGACTGGAATACCCTTGTTTTTTGTTTGTTTGGTTTTTGTTGTTGTTTTGTGGTTTGTTTTTGTTGATTTTGTTGTTAACCACCTTTAATACCACAACAGGAGGTTTGTGAAAAACTGGACAGAGAGAAAATTTCTTTCTTGGGCATGATATAAAATGTGAAAGGGAGAGGGGACTTTTGCATGCACTTTGGGGTCATTATCTTTTAGACCAAATCTTCTGAACTCCAATTAAAGAGATTCTGAAGAAAATAGGAAACTATTAATATTTCCTTCTCCCTCGTGCCAGTCTCTGTTAATGGCAAAAGGGCTTGCTGATTGCTGCTAGTGAGAAGAAACCCACATGTCTAGTTTTATCAGAGGTTGTCTTTGAAGGAGTTGTAAATATTAACAACTGCTTGACTGCAACCTTATGTGCTAAGATTCCTGAACAAGAATACTGGGAATTGAGGGTCCCCAAAGGAAACTAGCTCATCCAGTGATCTGGCTGGGGCCGATTGGGTGCATGCAGGCCTCAGTGGAGAGAGGCAGACACACAAGCACGGGTGTGTTGTGCGTATCCTCTGCCTGCACCCTCTCTGCATTCTTCTCCCCAAGTCCCACAGCTTCTGCCAAAGGCCTGCCAACATCTGCACACCTCACCAGGCCCTGGCAATGATGTCCCTGTGTCGCTTTTGTTTTTTCCTTGGAAGGACTTACCCCTAAAGTTATCTGTTGGTGTAGTGTGTGTGTGTGTGTGTGTGTGTGTGTGTGTGTGTTAAAGAAGTTTGATTTTATCTCTTTAGAAACGGTTTGAAACTAACGGGGCCGAGGGAGTTTGACAGAGAGGAGAACAAATCGCTGACAAAGAACTCTTTACGTTTCATCAGCGTTGTTAGGACCACAAGCAGGAATGTCTCAGATAATAACTCCCACTTCAAAGATTTCTCAGCTCAATAGAAAGCGGACCATCCTTTTTATTCAACCACAAGGACTGGCACTAAAGAAGACTCCACTGTTTGATTTTTTTTTTCCACTGTGTTTATTTTTCCCCTATTCACTGGGGTACTTGGATAAAATAAACAACAAGACAATTAAGGGAACATGGACTTCTAACTTGCCTGCCATCTTCCCCATACCCTTGGCCTTGGGCTCTTGGGTTCCTGCCTAGGGCCAGTCCAGGCCTGAGAGTTCCCGCACACCCAGCCCTGGGGAGAAATAAGTTTGAAGGTGGGGGTGGGGGGTTGCTAAAGACTTCTGGGATGGAGGGGCAGAATAGGGTGTGCTGGAAGCCAGTGCAAAAGTGTCCCGAGGGCACAGTTGAAATCTCCCCAGACTCCTCCAGAATGACTGCCTTTCCACCCAAGCCTTATCAAATTCAAACCTCCACCCTGATCAAGATTCAGAGAGGCGCTTTGCACAAAACAGAGCTGGGGATGCTCATTTGTTAAGCTTTTGAGGTTGCCCTAAGGTCATTTACTCCTGACCCTGGAGCCTCTTTGGGGCGCAATCAAGATATACAGAGTCCGGCTCCTACCTTTCCTGAAAGCGCCCCCAGCTCCAGAGATCCCCACATCAGGGTGCAGGGTGAACCCCTAAACGCGGGCGAGGCAGGTCCTGGGGGGGGGGAGTATATACTGGAGAGCGCAGTGACAGTATTCAATGGCGTGAAAGCAAAGGTCAGAGCAAATGTATCTTAATAGAGTGTCTGCAGTGAAGTGTGCCGCCTTTGAAGTGGCCGCTCCCCGCGCGTATTTCCATGGCGAGCCTAACGCGGCATGCTGATGCACCGTCAAACTCACACTTTCAACCCCAAAACCCGACTCTTTGAACAACCCGAGCTTGATTAGACCTTTCTCCTTTTCTTTCCCCTCTTACAAACCATTTCCTCGCCTTTAGAAACTCGCCATCAAACCCAAATGCGCCCTCTGATCACCGCAGAAAGCAGAAACAAAGGGGGCTGAGCGGCGATTCAAGCGGCCCTTTTCTTCGCTCACGTTATTATCCATTTTTATTATGATCGGGAACAAGTGCCCATTCGCGTGGGTTTTGTTTACCGGAAATTAAATGAAAATGATTTAGTCCGCGTCAAACAAAAATATATACTTGTATACACAAGAAAAAAGGCCTGTTAGACGTAAATATTATGTCCTTAATGAAAAGGCTGGACGGGCTCCAGGCTCGGCCTTTCAGGATTTCAGTGCGACTTGCCCATTGCCATAGAAATCCTAACTTACCATGAAGATGCACCGTGGCGAAGAAACACTGCTTTGTGCGCGGGCCCTTTGATGTCGCAGGCGCGAGATGCGGGCGCTCAGCTGCGCTGGGCGAGATTACCTTGCGAGCAACGCGGTGGACATCTGTAACAAGCAAATGAAAAATTAAAGGCGATTAGCAGCCGACCAAACATTTTTTATTTTATTTCATTATTCTGGATGGGGGTGGAAGACAAAATGGGGGGCCTAAAAACATAAAAGAAGGAAAGGAATCCTATTTGGAGAGGGGCTTTTTAAACCTTAGCATAAGGAGCAAGTTCCCCCAGATGCCTTCTGCACCTTGGCGGTGGGGCGGGGGTTCCACGATTGGAACGAGTTGTTTGCGGTCGACTGCCGGCCCTGGGCTAGGATGCCTCTGGGCGCTATTATATACCGGGGGGGTCGGGATTGCGGCCCCTTCCACCAACAACAGGATTCACTATATATTTGGAGGTTCTGGTTTTTATTAGGGATAATGAAAACAGTCCCACTCTAGTTAGAACGTTATTTATCTGATGGAAGTTGTGGACTTGCGAGGTATAAGTAAGAGTTTTCATATGCCTGAAGAGAAGAGGGCAAGAGAAAATCCAACGGAGTGGCAAAGGCGGGATTCCATTGCTGAACTCAGCTTTTTTTTTTTTAATGGGGGCTCATTGTTACGGGGCTCTGCCCAGGTGGGAATACCCCCCCCATTTATCTCCAAATTCTTAGGGAACTGGGAAGAGTATGCCAAAGCTTATCTCTTTTGTTTTCTTTTCTTTTTCTTCAAATTTCTGCTAGGATTTCGGGTCAGCCCCATCCTCCCTGCAAAGGATGGCAGATTGGGAATCAGGCCCTGATCCCCCTCCCCCCCCATGGCAACAACTGTCAAGGCCTTCATCTCCTCTGCCCCCAACATCTGGTATTTTTCTGGGGACTTCAGTACCCAGCATATCAAATACACATTCAATTTAGATCCATTTGGTGTTTGCCTTTACAACATTTATTATTCCAGTTCATTTCTCTTGTCCCCCTCCTTCTTGAAAATAAGACCAACATTGTTCGGTTTTCACAAGGACTATCACAGAATCGATTCGCCTTGGCCAGATCCCTTCGCTGTGGAGGCCTCGGCGCAGTGACGTCATCGGCCAGCTCCCAGCCCCGAGCACCCACAAGATTGCACAGGCAGGAGGGGGGAGCAGGAAGGGGTGATTTGTTGGGAGAGGCCTCCTGGCATTGAATCCTGAAGCTATTCTCTTAGCTTTCTGTCCGAATTTTCCTGTTATTTTGGACTTACCTCCCTACTTGAAGTATATAAGTGTACTGAACCTGTGGACAGACAGGCAGAGAGCTGTGTCTTTGTGCCCAGGCCGGTCCTTGGGGTGGGGATGCGGCATGTGTCTTGCCAGGGGGAGGGCTGAACCCCCCACCCCCAACCCCTCTGCTTATTTCCTTTACAGAAGTCCTTGGAAGGAATATTTGGGATGTGGACCATGTGTCTTTTCGTTTCAAAAGATAGCTGGGGAGGGGAAGTGCAGGGAGGGAAAAGAAGAAGGAAATGGGAGCCAAAAAATGCTCGGGAATCCCCCTGCCATCTTCCTCACTCAGAACTTTCGGTATGGGGTGGATGGGGGTGGGGGAGAGCCCTGGGAACTTGGACTGGGAGCTAGGAAGGGGGTGGAGGGTGGAAATCTGAAGGCACAGATCTCAAGGAATACATTTTCCATTCTGTCCACTAAACAGGGAATTTGTGGCCCTACTTTAGCCACCTGCGGTTACCGGGTTTGGGCATTAATTTTTCCATATATACATTCCTTTCGGCCTGTCTCTTTCTCTCCTTTCTCTTTCTGTCACTGGTTTTATGCTACCCAAGCAGTGCGTGCAGGTGTGGGGAGGGGAGGGCAGAGTACGATTGTAGAATAAATATGGGGACCATATTTATATTTTAAAACAATAGACATTTTATCCTCATTTCCACTGAGCTCTATAACGTAACTATTACTGGTAGCCTGCCTGCCTGCCTTCTTCCTTCCTCTCCCTCTCCAAGCCTCAGTAAACCGGCTTATACTCGCAGTCTGTGTACGCCGAAGCAGCAACAACAGCAGCAGCCCTAAAACCCGAGGCGGCGGCGGCAGCGGCAGGGCCAGATGATGGCGCGGAGCTGAGAGGCGCGGCGGAGGGGCCCGCGCTCTGACACACGTACCATTCGCTCAGATCGGCGCCACGCGCCGCCACCGCCACCGAGGAGGCCACCGGGGGCTCGCGGCCGCAGTCCGATGAGGGCGACACCAGGGCCGACGGCGTGGCCGAGTCGTAGCCAGAGCTGGGCGGCGGAGGCGAGCGCCCATGCACCTTCATGTGCTTGCGCAGCGAGCTGGGGTGCGTGTAGCACTTGTCGCAGCCGCGCACCTTGCAAATGTAGGGTTTGTCGCTCGTGTGCACGTGCGAGTGCTTCTTGCGGTCGCTGCTGTTGGCGAAGCGCCGCTCGCAGCCCTCAAACTCGCACCTGAAGGGCTTCTCCCCTGGCGAAGGCAATGTAGAATCATTAGCACACGTGGACTCGGTCCCCGGTAGCCCTCGCCACCCCTCACCCACCGTTTCTCTCTCACTTTCTGGAAAAGAATCCCAAAAGATTTTCAAAAACCAGAAACCCCTTTCCTGCGCTCCGCAGGCTCGACGTCCCCTTCGCCAAGCAGAGCGCGCCCGCACCACACAAGACTGCACCCTCCCCCACTTCCGACTGAGGCTGAGGGAGGGGGTATGGGGGAGGAGCAACAGTGACTCCATCTTAGTCAAGTTTCCAGCCTCGAGAATTCTGATCCCCCTGGGCTGTTTTCCTCCAAATTTTTCTCACTCGGAACCAGAAGCACCTCTGTCCGGAGAACAGAGTTGACTGAGGAGCTCCTGTCTGTTCGATTTCAAGTTGCCGGTCTAGACAAGCTTCTCGGCCCCCGCCGCCGCCCCCACCATTCCGCCTTCTAATCTCGCACACACCCGGGCTGGATAGCCCTCCCAAATCACTTTCTAACGTGGATTTTATACAAACGCCCAGACGTTGGACTAGTTGAAGGATGCGCAGCCAATGCACATGTGTGCAAAATGTGGATTCGTGCTGCAGGGAAAGGTATTCTGAGTAATGATTCACTTCATAGGCGATTTTCACGGGAAACGGAGCCTCCTCCCCCTTTTCTTTTACCCCCTGAGGGAAAATATTTAGCGGCCTTCTTCAAATCTTGCCTAAATCGTCCAGAATCCCTCCAGATACGTGCGCTGGCAATAGTGTTCCATTGCGCTGCTCCAGTGGCCTCCTGGAAACTGCCGCAGGCTGCCGGCCCTCCCAGTCCGAGCCTACTGTGCAAGGTCGGCGGGCTTCCCAGACCGCCCTCGCCCGGCTCTCCCGCTCCGCAGGCCGGAGGAAAGGGGCTGACAATGCAGGGTCCACCTGGGTCGAGTAAGATCCGAGGCCTCTCCGGCAATCATACCCTGAGCACGGCGGATTCGGGGTGAGAGCGGGTGCCACGGTCAGGCTGGCAAGCCAGCGGCCCTACTTGGGGCCTCGAGGGACTCGCCTGCAGCTGCGATGCAGCGTAGAGCCGCGGCAGGGCGCGAATATTGGCAGAGGACTCAGATTCAATCCGGGCGGTCACCGCCGGGTGGCTTCTCTAGGTTGTGGGAGATGAACGCCCAGGTTGAGCCGGAGCTGCACAGGCTGCAGGAAGGGGAGGAGTGGGAGGAAGGAGGTATTTGGGGGCTTTAAACAAAAGTATGCTGCCCAGCGGCCTGGGTCGAGGGAACGGCTGCCGAACATCTTGCTAGAAAGAAGAGATGCACGGCTGGAAGGTTGTTGTTGCCTTGATGGTCGAGTCTCCTGCTGCTTCCAGGAATCCCGGGCGCTCTGGGGCAAGTTTGATCTCAGACGGCCAAACAAAGCCCCTGTTCCCGAGCCTCGGGGTGGGCTGCGCGAGAGGTTTGCGCCCAACCCGCACTTCCGCGCTGGCCGCCAGTAGTGACTAGCCCCGAGTTCTACCGCCTCCGGGCAGGGGCGTTCTCCCCCTGCAGGAGTATTGCTGGTACATGGAACTCTCTATAAGGTGCTAGCAGCTGCTGTTCTCCAGACAGCAGCACCATTTTATTAAAAAAAAAAAAAAAAAAGAACGATGCGGGGCGGGGGAGGAATCAGTGTCCCCATTTGCTCGTTTTCTCCTATCTGATCTCTCCCATCTGATCTCTGATCCCAAAATTTTCTTTCCTTCCTTTCTTCCTTCTTTCTAAAATCACTTACAAAAAAATGTCGCATTCAGAGCCTGCAAAAGAAAACAAAGTTTTGCTGAGAAAACAGAGGAGGAATGGAATTTGAGGTTAATTTTCCCCCTTCTGTAAGGAAGAATTCCCGCCACAGACTAATCCCATCTTTTGAGCACCTCATTGGACATTCATGTAAAACAGAAACCATGATTTCGCCTCAGACACAAGCAGAGGCGATAAAAGCGGGGCAGTGAAGTGAAACTGGCAGCCGGAAAGTTCCAAAGCCCCTGGGAGGCCAGGTGAGGCCGCTGTCCATCTCCCCCACCCCGCCGCCCCGTCGCCCCGTCTCTTCCGAGCTGCAGGAGGCGTCCTGGCCTCCGAGCCTAGCACCCACCCCTAGTCCCATCACTCAACATAGCGCGCCCCTCCCCCCTTCGGCCTGACTGCAGAGCCGTGGGTGGGTGGGTGCAAGTACAGAGGCAGGGTTGAGCCAAGCCCCTGAAGCCTGTCCGGAGTGGACTGGGCCTGGGGCTGAGCGGTAAAAGGCCGGGATCTCCTCCCTGAGGTTCGGCAGCCGGGTTCGGCCTCCTACCCGCCCCGCGCGAGGTCCGCGGGACAAGGTTCGGAGGTGTCGGGGTAGCCTGGCCAGCGCCATTTTCTCGCCGTTTAACGCTGAGCAGGTTGTCCGGCGTATCCGCCCCGGCGCGGTTTCTTCTCTTCCTCAAACCCCCAGCCTGCCTTTCTCTTTCTTCCGCCGGGGAAGGTGGGGCGAGTCCCGAACTGAGCAGATCTGGGAGGGGCGCCAGGCGGCGAGGTCTCGGCAGAGGGCAGCGGCTGTCCCGCGCCGCCCTCTCGGCGGCAACATTGTTCCGGGTTCTCCGAGCCTTCCACAGAGAGGAAGCTTTCTGCTTGGCCTGGGGCAGCCGCCTCCGAAACCAGGCCCGGGATTCAGATCCGCGACAATCGCAGCTCTTGAGAAATTAGCTCCCGTTCGCCGCTTCCGCGACTCAAGGAAATGAAACCCCTTTAATATTTGAAAAGGCAATTATTTTCCGGTTGAATCTAGAACTGTCTTCATGAATAATTTGTAGCGAGGTCTATTGCCATTTGAGAAACATTTTGTTGGCTTTTCCTCCTCTTTTCATTACTTTGGGGGGGGGGCAAACGGCGGAGCAGGCGAGAGCTTATAGAATTTTTTTTTTAACTCAAGCAATCCGTAATGAATCAGGACTGCCAGTGGAAAGGACGCAGTTATAATTCTGTCCTGAATAGACGCAAACCTGAGCCAGCCCCGGCGCACTGAACTTAGTTCTCTGCTGTAGGTCGATTGCGCTAAGAATTTAACCATTTTCTGCTTCACAGACTTCAAACAGTGGGCCGGCAAAGAGCAGTAAAAGTTTGTTTGTTTAAAACCCCTGTCATTAAGGACGAGTTCCTTCTTCAGCTCAGGATTGCGCATCTGCCTTCCCGGAGCCCGCCGCCAGCCTGGAGTAGCGGGCCTGTCGACTGGGGTCGGAGTCTCACCCCTCCCGCCCCCTCTTGGATTAAAGTCTGGGGGTGGCCAGACCACGCAGCATGCAAGAGGGTGGGTAGGGGACCCCGGGAGGAGCTCGGGAAAACCGCAGGCTTCCTAGACATGCTACCGAAGGATAGTGCAAGACTCAAAGGGGAGTTGGTCTGAGAACGTCCACGTATTCCAGAGTGTCCTGGCCCGGGACCTGCCCCGAGAAGCGAGGGGCTGAGAGCAGAGGCAAGATTTAGCAAGTTTCTTTCCTAGGCAGTGCTAACTTGGTAAGTTCTTAGACTCACAATTGCTGGTGTTTCCAGCAAGATTGGAGATGAGTAAAGACAGGGCGTCGGAGAGTAGGAGAAGGGGGGTATCAAGCTTGAATTTATGTTATCTCTTTGTCTCATCACCTCCCCCCACTCCCCGCCCCCAAAAAGGGGGAGGAGAGAAGATGTTGACTTCCTAAACTTAAAAGAGGCTGCGGTCGAGAAAACTCTCGCCAAGGAGAGTAAAAACATCGGCTGCTACACTAATTAATGTAACTTCACAAGCTGTTCTGGGAAGTGTGAAAACTTTCTCCTTGCAATTGCATTAATTAGAGATGTTTCTGGCTGGAGGAGTTCAACTCTGCAGCCTCTTACACGCGGTTCCTTTTCTCTCTGCTAACTAGAACTAACAGATGTGTTCGACACATGTGCCCATTTCACTTAACAGTTCGGTAAATGACATTTAAGGCCGATGGGTCCTGTTGGGTCTCTCCTATAGCAAAGGAAGGCTTCACCAAATGTCCTAAGTGCTGGGACACAAAGCCTTCAAAACAGGGCCAAATTTAGCCCACTCAACACCCAAAGAAGTCACCAAGGGACTGATGACTCTTCTGTCCAAGTGGCGTTCAGATTTTCAGATTAATGGTGGAGGAGTTCCCTGCGTGAATCCATAGGACCAGGAGAACTTAGATGGCAGCATTCCTGTGTCTTTATGACTTTGGGAAACAGTGCCATTTTAAATACCTTAAACCTAACTGTGTGAGCAGGGAGCACACGTTTGCACACATACGGACCCGGGCTCCTTCACCCTCATCCCTCAGAACATAAACATCGTACCACACTCCCCTAACAGAGCCTATAGACACTTTTGTGATTCTAAGAATAGAAGAGCATAATTAATACATATATCTATATATATAGTATATCTATCTATATCTATATCTATCTATCTATCTATCTATCTATCTATCTATCTATCTATCTACCTATATTTGCTTTGGCGCATGGAAACACGCCAAGAAAACACCTCTACCCTCCCACCCACCCGCAGTTGAAACTTAAGGAAATACAGCCCTGAGGGCCGGGAAGAGGCCACCTACTTTCCCCTGGTCCTCACCAGACAGCACCGAATACTAACCTGTGTGAGTTCGTTTGTGTATTTTGAGATTTTCTGATCTAGCAAAAACCTTCCCACACCCCGGGAAAGGACAGGGGAAGGGCTTCTCGCCCGTGTGCACACGGATGTGATTTACAAGTTTGTATTTGGCTTTGAAGGGCTTGCCCTGGCGCGGACACTCCTCCCAGAAACAGATGTGGTTGGCCTGCTCCGGGCCACCGACGTGTTCCACTGTGACGTGCGTGACCAGCTCGTGCATGGTGCTGAAAGTTTTAGAGCAGAGACGTGGAGCCGCTGGGTTGTCCGCCGCCAGCCACTTGCAGATGAGCTCCTGTTTGATGGGCTGGCGCATGTAGCGGAAGAAGACGCCTGGGCCGTGGGGCGCGGCGAGATTCACGGTCAGGTTCATGCCCCCGTAGCCATGCAGGGCGGCGGCAGCTGCCAGGGCGTCGCTGCGGGCAGCCGGACCTGGCGCGAAGGGCTCGGGCCGCGCGTACATGTCTCCGGGGAGCCCCAGGCTCAAGAGTCTGTTCAAAGGGCGGCTGGGGGAGGCCTGGGGAGGCTGCTCATGGAGACCTGAGAACACCGAGGGGCTGGCAGCGGCGGCGAGCTGGGGGCCATGGTGTCCGGAGCTGCTACCTGTTGTCGAAACAAACAGTGCACATAAGAACCGGTAAGGTGGGCTGCGCGTTTCACCCGCCCCGGAGAGGTGGGTAGGTACAGCCCAACCGCACTGCTGCGTCTGCAGTCAGCTCCGAATCCGGAGCCAGAAGCCTCCGGCAGCGAACCTGCTGGACAGCAAGAGGCCAAGCCCCTGCCTGGCGGCAGTTCGCTGGAGCCTTCAGCCGTGCCATGAGCAGGAGAGGGATGGAGGCGGAGGAGTAGGCGGAAGGGGCAGTGGAAGTCCTAGGGCTGGGTCTGTGGGGTGCTGGAGATCCCCTGGGCTCTGTTCCAGAGGGTTATGACTTTCACCCCGGGCGCACTTCAGCGGCCAACTCCCTGGGGCGCTCAGGGTTGCGGCGCCCTGCGGGGAAGTGGAGGTGATGGAAGTGGTGATGGTGGAGGTAGTGGTGGCGCTGAAGCCAACCGGCCATATATACTAATTTCGGCGTCTGGCTCGGCTGGGCCAGGGGCTGCCTGCTGCACACCCGCCCAGGCTCCCTGGAGCTCCCTGTGCCGAGCTGCTCACGCTACAGTCACCTGACAGCGGGGAGGGGAAAGAACAACCACAAATAAAACTTTTGCAAAGTTTTTTTTTCCCTTCAAGTTTGGGATTTTGGTTCCCCCACCCCCTTCCTCCCTTGGTCTTTAATGCCTACATGAAATCCCGTCCGCTACAGAGGCAACAGCTGGTTGAGTTGAGGGAGTGAATAGAAATTCCGGGACTTGGCCGGGACCCGCAGAGAGAAACAATCGCCCAGGTTCCCCATTGGCCCGCGGCCGGGATCGACGTCAGCGATGACAGGTCTTGTCGCGCACACACACACACGCGCACACACACACACACTCACTCACACAACCGTTCCGCCTCCCCAACCCCCACCACTATACACAGCTTCCACTGCTCATGCGCTTTGACCCGGGCACCAATTCTTTTCTCTCTCCCTGCGCCACCTCTTACTACCCCCCTGCTCTCCCCAAAGCCGAGTAGGTCAGCTTCGTCTCGCAGCTCCTGGAATTGAGCGGGATTTGGGTATGCCTCTGTTCACTAAGATTTCGGTGTGGAGGGTGGGGGCATTGTGTTGCACTTGCCCCCACGGCAGATCTGCTCCCCTGCGCTGCCTTGGCGGATGGGCAACGGCGCACCGGAATCTTGGCCTGCTTGGGTGGCACGTCCCGGAAACCGGGAAAAGGCCGAGGCAGGCAGCAAGGGACATGAGATGCAACAGAAAAAGCTGCCGGCAAAAAGAGGGAAAGGTAGTAGGCTAGTGACCCTTGAGCTTAATTTTATTTCCTCGCATGGTCTGAAATTCCTCTTTTCATCTTCCTTGTTCTCTTTCCCTCCCTCGCTCTCCTTATTCCCCAACCTTTGCGATCACACTTCGCCTTCTTACTGGGATTCTTTCTTCTCCCCACTGTCTTCTTCGCTCTTAGCCTCGCGGGTCCATCCTCCCCGGTGGTGCCTGGCGCACTCAGAGTTGCGCAAACCCAACTATCAGTCACTGATTCGAGCCATAAATGGACCGAGCCGGAGCTGGCCTGGGAAAAGCTGGCCTCCAACTTACCCCAAGCCCTCCAGACAGGACCTGAGAACCTTTCTTGCCAGAAACTACACGGACCCGGCGGGCAGACCGGCCAAAGAAACAAAGGCGAGAGGAGCGCAGCGAGGACCAACGGGTCCTAGCCTGCGGGTATCACCCACCCGGGACGATATAGTGCCCTGAATTCTGTACCCTGCCGCCCGACGCAGCCTCTTGGAAAGATTTAGGTGGCACTTCCTAAATCTTAGCTCTTGCCACTTGTTGCCCGCGGGACGAGTCTCTGCCTTCCTCCGATTTCTCTTTCGTGACTCTGTAAAGAGTGTCCACGACGTTTCCTCTCCCAGGCTCTGAAAGGGCTTGTGGATCTGTGGGCCAGCAATTCTGCGGGCTTCCTTCCGGGGGACAACTCCCCAGGCTGCGGGCGCCACTGTGGGGAGTGGGCGGGGGGAGGGGCAGCGGTGGAAAAAACCTTCACTTTTGGCCAGCCGAGTGTGGCGTAAACAGGGGGAGTGCCTTTTGTCTGCGGGGACCGGCTGGGGCCGGCTGCACGGTCTTGCGATTTAAAGGGCTTCTGGCCCAAACTCCTGCCTTACTCGCTGTAGCTGAAAATGCCGGCGTAAGTGCTCGGGCCTCCCTGGCGACAGTAGAAAGCTCCTCCAAAGCAGAGAAGGGCTTGAATTTTTACGAGAAATTCTAAGAGTTGAGTAAAAGACCCTGACCCATTAGCAGGAGCGAAAAGTTTGGGCAGTTTACAAGGAACTCTGGCTCAGAGTTGACTGAGCCGCCCCCACCCCCACCCCACCCCACAGCACCAAGGACTGTTCTTACACATTTCCTGTGGTAAATAAGGACTTCTTTTAAATTTTTAGAAATTATTAGCTAATTTATAATGTTTGGCAGATTCTTTGAGACTTGCTTTATTTAAGGCATTGTTCCCCACTGTGAGCGCTCTCAATGTCTCACTTTAGCGAGCGATTAACTTCCACAACAATTTCCTTCTGCTTTGACCAGTCCGGGTCTTTTTGCTTCTGAGACCGGAAGAGTTTAGGCAAAGCTACCAATAGATGCTGCCTAAGCATTAAAAAAAAAAAAAAAAGTCAGAGGACAGCGTTTGACAGTCGGAATCCTTTTGTTTTTGAAACCACGGGCCTCCACAAAGCAGTTGGGAGACCAGACTTTGGGAATTTGGCTCCTTTTCTGGATTTCACCCTCCCCCATTTCCTCATTTTCCGGGGTTCCTCCTCTATTCAGAGTTGCCTCCCCTGGCTGGTCTTGGGTAGGGTTTTCCCTTCTTCGAAATACTCACCGGTCCTGTCTTTAACAAGGCGTTCCCATGTTTCATTGAGTGGTTTCAAGGTTTCCTGCCATGCAGGTGTCTTGTTATTTGATGCAGTTGTTGAGGCGAGTCTGGGTTGAATTCACAGAGAACTCTGAATACTTTTATTGTTTAAGAAAATGAAATAAAACTAAAAAAAGAGCGTGTTCATCTCTAGGACCCCTCGCCCAACTGTTCCTCCTATCCTTTCCTCAACACCCAGCTTAGTCAAATTCCCCTTTGACATTTGGGCCTAAGTATAAGGCACTCTAACAATAGTTCAGCAATTAAAATATTCTCTTTCACCTGAACCTAGGTGATTTACAACAGCCTGTTCAGAATGTTTTACAAACCCACCATCCACTTTAAGTTGGATTAAAGCTCTGATTCACACCAAAACGTATACCTTAATATATTTAATCTGACCCCCCTCCAAAAAAAAAAAGCTTTAGTAGCAATACACAGCAGGAGTTCTTAACCTGTTTTAGGCTGTAGATCCCTTTGGAAGCCTGAGAAAGCTGGTGAACTCTTAATAATCCTGTGTTTTTTGCCCACAGTCATAATGGAAGAAACCCTTAACTTTCAGTTAAAAGGTAGCAAAAATAAAGATGCAATTTTTGCCATCCAAGTCCATGGACCACCTGTGCTTTAACCACTAGCTCTGTGGACTCCAGGGTTAAGCAGCAGAGGTTTTACATATATGCACTGTTAGTATATTACACATTCCCTGTTATTAACTTTGCCCTTGAAGAGCTTTAAACACGTGTGTGACTCTTTGTGCCAGCAGCAAAAGGGCAGACACATCTGATTCAGCCAAAATCATTAACAGGAGCTTGGCCCCATAGAGCTCCTTCCCAGATGCAGTCTTCCCTTGAAGTGCAGAAAACATCTGGGCCCATCCTGGGAAGATGATTCTTGAGTAGCCAGGAGTCAGTGGTCCACATGTCACTGAAATTGCCCTGATGCTTGCAAGTACTTTGGAGTCAAATGGTCCATAGTTTGGCTAGCTAAACTCAGCAATGGGGTCTGACATTTTCCCAGAGGGACAAACTCAGCAATGGGGTCTGACATTTTCCCAGAGGGACATTTCCCCAGGACAGCCACAGGGAGAAAAACAAACAAAAACAAAACAATACAAAACACTGCCTTTTTATCCACTAATATTTATAGGCAGGGAAATTAAGTAATTTCATAAATGTTTTCAAGGAGTACCTCTGAAATAAGTCCCAAAGCAATATCCAGCTAACCACAGATGACAGATGAGGCACCAATGTCTGGGATGCACATTTGAGTCTCCAGAGGGGAACTCTTGAGACTTCCAGTGTCCAAGGAGTAAGAAGTCCAGGTTTCAGAGACTATCCAATTGAGCAGGCTGAGGAGGGGTATCTCCTCAGAAGTTTTCTTTCACAAAGCTATCTTGACACACTGTGCCCCAATACTAATGCTTGGCTGAAGCATTCTCTTCCTAACCGTGCTCAGGGTTATAATGTTGATTCCACCTTCCTGCTCAATTTTCAGAGAAAAGCACATCCTGTTGCCCAGTGATCTCTGGCAGAGATTTAAATAAATAAATAAATAAATAAGCAGTAGGGGCTTTTATGGAGGCCTGTTTGGGTCAGATTCCACTACCAAACACCAAACCATGTTACTTGCCTTGGCCTTGCCATATCCTTCTGTTTTGAGAGCCTCTGCAAACCAGTGCCCAGAATGAAGCCCCAAGACCTTTGTTCACCCCAGCCAGGCCAATGCAGTGGCATAATTTACAGTGGTTTTCTAATCTATAGAAATAAAAAATATTTGGTGAGTCTATTATTTGCCAGAGCTCCTCACATCCCTGGCTCAAATGGGGGAATGTCTACCCTCTCTTGAGCCCTGAAAAGGAAAGAAATGGGGGAAATGTTGGATCAATAGCTAGGCATTTTTCCATTTTGATCTTTTAAGCAACGCTAAATGATGATTATCTGTTCCAGGTTATGCTCAGAGCTGGATCTCAGAAGCTAACAGCTCCTATGCCGAGCTTGGCCAAGCACAAGCCTTCCAGACCAGTTGTCTAAATATTCTGCATTGAGATCTACTGTCATTTACTCAGTCCTTTCTTTCCCATTTTCTGTGCAGGATTATCACCCAAAATAAGGAGCAAATCTCTTCCTAGACTATTCACAGACAGACTTTAGGAGTCCTGTGGTAGGAGGTTGCCTGTAGTCTTACAAAAACAAATAACTTGAGCCCCAGGAGTCTGCATGTACAATCCCAAATTGTACCAAGAGATGAGATCTATCAGAATTTTAGAGAAAAGGAGGGTATTCCTCCCATTCGCTATGGAAGTTTGGGCTATAATCATCATTAATGGAACTGAGTATGGAAGAAAAGTATACTTGGCTAGAATTTAAATTTCTAAGCACAGGTTCTGGAAAATGCCTTTTGACAAATGACTAAGAAACATGGCTAAAGGAGCTTCTAGAACTGCATTAAAGAATCAAAACAACTGAATTTACATTGTAAACATATCTCTCTTGAGATTTCTGCCATCAAACCATTCTAAAATAATAAAAGAGAGAGACTTCATGAATTGCCATTTAACTTTTGTTAAGAAGGGTGCTTTCCCCAGCAATAATAGAACATCTTTGGAAGAAACCGTCAGCTGGTGGTATAGTGAAAATGAAGGAAACTAGACGCCTGGAAGGGAAAACACTCAACCCTAAATCATATGCTTATTCTAAATGGAATATTAAATTAAATTCTGCACAATGAAGGTATTCCTGACAGAGTGGCTGTCAGTCACTTCCTTTCAGACACTGCATTGTGGAAACTTTGTTGTGGCCACATTGCAGAAGGCTGGTGTCCATGGTAAAGATGATGCATATCATGTAAACCCCATCACCAAGATCAAAGTCTGTTCCTTTCATGGAAGCCAATACATGTCAAAGCTCATTCCAATCAAATCGTCCGGAAATGAATTCAAGATGAATATGTCATAGAATAATGTGACAGTGGCACTGCAGAAGGTCAGGGGTGGTTGTTTCAATGAGAGAGTCGTCAAATATTAATTCTAGAACATCCAGATGAGTAGGCATGGAGGGGATTAGTCAGCTGCTGGTGGGACGTTGTGTAGCTGATTTGTGTGCAAATGTATCAAACACCAAGGTGGTGTTCTAAGTTTCATTGAAATGAAGAAATACACTAAACTCATGCCCGTGTAACCAAAAAAGTAAACAAAACTCCATACCAAACACATGTACACACACACACACACACACACACACACACACAAACAAACACTGCAGCAAACCAAGACTCAAATGATTCTTAACTTACTGGAGTCTTTCAGGGTGTTTCGGTAAAGTCGCAGTCGTTTCCTCATCACCAAGGAGGTTTTGAATCTCATTTTCTGACTTTAAACCTGTTTGGTAATCAAAGGGGAACAGTCACTAGTTAAACAAT
>PVKY010000872.1:28001-38723 GCA_004027775.1 Bradypus variegatus
CTTTATGGTTCTGCCTTGCAGGTGGCATTAAGCCCCCCTTTCAGGCAGTTACCAAAAAACATCAAACTTCTATTATTTGAATTTATTCTATAAGAAGCCCCATTTAAAAAATATTTGTTGATTCTAGTGTGATTTAGTAGGTAGAAGGCTCACTGTCCTCTGGGAGATAAGCAGGTGAAAAATGAGTTTGAGTTTTGAGTTTTGGGACTGAGAACAGGTATTTCTTTGAAGCTTTGAAGATTCTGCTCTGCCATGTGATGGTATGGAATCCCTTAGCCTCATGATCCTCTGTCTTCCCTCCACCCCAGACCCATTTGGGATTCATCACTGGTTCATTTTTCAAAGTTAATATAAAGTTCATCACATTATTTTGAAAGGTAACATTTTTGTCATTTTGTCATGTTGTCCCCACTTCTTAGTTGGGAAAGTCAGTTGGGAAAGTCACCCTCCTAAGCTATATGCATTCCTTATTAAATTCAGCCTGGGGATAGAACTAACAAGTATTTTGGCATTTTAAAGCCTGTCCGGGACCTCTGCTTCTGTCAGGAGAGATGGGAATAGTGCAGCAGCCAAACAGAGACGATCCATTCAGCCCCAACCATCAATTTGGCCTAGAAAGACAAACAGTTATTGAAAAGGTCTCAGGCCTGACAAACACAGCAAGCCCTCTGTCATTGAGGATGTCTGCCCATCTTGACACTGCAGCCCACGGAACAAGCAGTTGTTTAACTTGTTGAACCATAGGCCAAATGCAAGAGGGGATCTGCTAACTCAAAGGGCTTCAGTTCTCTGTGTTCAAAGCTCTCTTGTTCTCTCCCAAACCCCAACCTGGGCTTGAACTAGCTTGGCCATTTTCACACTTCTCCCTTCTTTTTTAGGTCCAGGTCTGGGGGTGGGGGCCCACTCACCTTTTCCCAGAGGATTTTATTTATTCTCAAGGATGACCGAAGATATCCTTCCCTAAAGATAGTAAGCTGTTTCCCACACAAATCAGGAAAGAAAGGAGACCCAACTTTGCACCCCCACAGAAGGGTAGTGTCCTGGGGGTCCTCACTCTGAAATTCCCTCATTGCAGGATATCTGGCACAGGAAAATCCTGGTTGGTTGAGCTAACAGAATTTACTTTCGGGGTTCCGAGGGAAATGGGTTTGAGGTTCCATAGAGACCTCAGTCCACCTACAATGCTGCTGCTGCCCCAATCGACCTCTAAGAGGTCTGAGTCACTTCTCCCCCAGATCCCGGTAACCCTTTGCACATTTGGAAGCCAGAGGCATGCAAACGCATGAGGCAAGGCCGATTAGATTGGCAATGGGACCTCAAATTGCATTCTATAGCAGGGGTCTCTATCTTAGGGCCTGTGGCGAGCTAGGGGAAACATTTTCTCGTTTGGTTCAAACTCCACACCACTTAGCAAATTAGTCACCTAGCTGAAGGAAGGGTGAGAGGATTTGAGGGCAATCACTGTCCCCCAGACCTTAAGTCCCACCAGGCTCAGAGTGTGCGAGGCCGGGGAAGGGCTCCACTTGATTTTTCCTGCATGCTCGCTCCAGACACTCCCTATACCAGTGGTGAATAATCAGTTGGGGAGCACAGCCTGGAGACTCATTGGGATCTGCCTTCCTTGGGAAGAAGAAAGGGTGCCAGCGAGCCCCAGTGATTGATCGTGCGAAGGGAGAGACAAGAAGGAGGGGCTTTGGGTATGTGCAAAAGGCACGGTTTTTCTTTGCGGGGGTGCCGAGGCTGCCCGTTATGGGGTCACGCTGGCCATTGCAGGCCTAGCCTAGGTCAGAGGTCACCTGCAGCTTGCTTCTCAAGCTCACGACTTCAGGATCCGAGCCGTCAACGTTACTCCACACTGATTTACCCGCTAACTAGCACTACAAGGTGTGCCCGCTTTTCCGCCACAGCTTGACCTGGGAGCTGTGCAAAGCGGCGACCGCAGAAGGCTGGCGGGGCGCTTTCCAGCCCGGGCAGAAACCGGCTCCTGGCCTCTGCCCACAGCTTGCTGTAGCACGCTGAAACACACACTTTCCTGGCCACCCTTGCCTGGGCCCTCAAACACCAGGAATTGGGACCGCGAGGTCGGGGTGTGCGAGGGTCTTGTTTTCATTCTCTTGTTTCCTCAGGGAGAGGAGCTCGGATTCCCTCAGCTCAAGGCTGGGGGCTGGACGACCTCCGGGTGTCCAGAGTAGCGTCCGCAGCAATGGATCTCCTGAGGGCCAGCTTGGGCGTTTAAGTCTCCCTTTGACCCCTTTCCTTCTGCCAGCCCCCCCCCCCCCCAATCTTCAGGCGGCTGAGAGAGAGGAAGGGAAGGTGGTGCAGCGGTCTGGGTAGCAGCGAGGCCAATACTGTCGGAAAGAGGGGAGAAATATGACCTTGGAATCCAAAGGGAGTTTCCTGCAGACGGGGCCGGCGGAGGCACAGCCTTGCAACATCCCCTCTCCATTCCTAAGACCTCGAGGGTTCCCAGCTGTTCCCGTGGGCCATTCCTCAACCCCAAACTTTCCAGTCAAGCCTTTGAGCTTTCAGTCACAGCCCGACTCGGTTCTTTCCTCACTTCGCTCTTAATTTCGAGTCCTGGGACTGCAGTAGTGCCCAGGGACTGAAGCGGCTGCGGCCTGCTCCCCAGAGAGCTAGTCCGAGCCCTCGTTCGCATCCCGAAGGAAGAAACCGAAGTCCCGAACCCGCGGGCAGCCGCGCGAAGAGAGCGAATCCCAGGGGTCGGCGTCCTTAGGCAGGACCAGGATGCCGGAGGGCGAGGAGCCGAGCTCGGCAGCAGCAGCTGGCAACCGCCGTTAGGTGGGGGCGGAGAAGTTCCACGGTCTTGCTGCCAGCCAGGCCTGCTAACTTGGCTCCTTTGACCCTGGGGAGGGGAAGCCAAGCCCCTCCCCACCAACACCGTGGGGGCAGGGAGGAGAAGCCGCCTGCAGGGACCCCCATCTGACGCGGGCCCCTCTCACCGAGTGAGGGAAGCTCCGGGCCACAAGTCCCCTTCTGGTGTCCACGGTGGGGCACCCAGGCCATTTAGTGGAGGAAAGGGAAGCCTGGCCGGCAACAAGCTGCTTGTGGTCCCTGTGCCAGTGGGAGCCCCATTCGTCCCCCTCACCCTCCTCCTGGGAAGAAAGGATAGACTCATCTGCAGCGCTGCCCTTCGGCAAACACCACTCCCCCCCGCACCCCCACCCGCCTCCCATCCGTGTTAGTGAGGTGGGGCCTGTACCCATGGTTGGGGGGTTGATGGGGGAGAGTACGGGGGAGAAACCCTGGCTGGGCCTCTTCCCCCAGTGGAGCTTGGGAGCCAAAAGCCCCCATAAAGGCGCTTTCTCCACTGCCACTGGGGGTACAGGGTCCCAGCTGTCTGCACCCTGGACTCACACACTTACCCCGATCCACCTGTTGCCAGGATCGCCTCATTTCTGCACATCACTTCGGGGTGGCTGAGGGGGGACCACAAACCCCTCCAAGCCTCTCTTTTGTGGTTCCGGCGAGGCGGTCATCCTTCATTTCTCCTTTTCCAGCTTTCGGGAAGCAGTTAGGGAATGTATGATGAAGCAGAAATGAGCCGTCAGGATGATATTTTAATGGCTTATATGTCACGTTGGTGCATGTGGCTTTGAACTGGAGCCGTTCGCGTTTCCTGCAGAGAGCGCCGCAAATCCCACTTGATAACTTCTACAACCCACAACTTTTTTTTTTCCCCTCACATTCACTCTTACCCTGTATATTTGGACGCGTTTCCTAAAAATACCCTCTTGTCAACGTCCCCGTTGGATTTTCCACGGACTGCAGAGAAGAGGACTGACTTTTCTTTTTTGAAGAATTATTTTCCCTCCCCCTTCCCAACGGCTACCCACAACCCTCAGGCCCCCTCCCTTGTTTTTTTTTTTTTTTGAAAGGCGAGGCGAGGTGTGTTCAATATTTGTTCTCCCCAGCGAGAGAAGAACAGCCTCTAGAGAAGGTTTTTACAACTGCAGGGGAAAGCAGAATCCAACTTTCTCTTCCAGGTAGCAGAAAAGACTCCGTGTTGTTCAGATCTCTCTCTCTCATTTTGGAAAAAGTGTATAATAATTTTTTAAAAATAACAAATGACCCCTCAACCCCATTCCTTTCTCTCCACTCTCCATCCTGGTTCCACCCAAAGTTGGCGGGGAATGCTGGGCGGCTGGACTCAGACTTGTTGCTGGACTCAGAGCATTTGATATATATATTTTTCTTTCTCGAATTTCTATTTCCCAGTACAACCATCGCAAATGCTCGACCAGGTTCCTTCAGGCACCGAGAAACCATCCTGGCTACACAAGCCGGGTTTTGAGCCGGGAGAGCCCAGGGAACTCACAGCTCAGCTCGCTGACCTCAAACCGGAATCTAGTCGGTGAAAAGACCAGAAAACCAGAAAGGCGAGGAGCGGCGGTCGCTGACCCTAGCTTCCTCCAGTCGGTGCAACCCGAGCCGGCGACCGGGCAAAAATGTTCATTTTCACTTTCCTCTGGCCTGAGCCCTGGTGAATTTGCTAACCAGGCCGCCTGTGAAAGGATGAGTTGAAGCTTCTTTGTCTGGAAAAAGAGTTTAGAGCTGTGATTCAGCTGCAAAGAAGCCGAATGAAGTTAGAAACAAAGGGCAAATTGAAGGATTCCGACTCTTGGCTTTTTGTGTTTTCCTTACTAGAAAATAATTAGACCTAATGAATATGCAGACGCCTAGGCTAAACCCTCGGCTGGAGCTGCTGGGTTTTAAACAGAGCTGCGGAGAAATGCAACCTTCATTCCCCAACCCCCCGCACCCGCGTGCATTTTTTGAAATGCATAAATGTTGCTCGGCTTAATTGATTGAGTCACAGGGATTTCCCCCCCCACCCCCTGCTTTTAAGTGCCATACTCCTCTACCTTTCAACAATCATTTTAATATATAGTCAATGGCTCTTTGTAGACGGGACAAAAAACAACTACGCGCAGTTGTTGAATAGACTTTGGGCTCGGCAAAGACAGGTTAATCGAGGGCCGCATCGCGAAAACAAGCGAGTGTTGTATGTTTGCACTGAATCCAAATGTCTGCATTTTCCTAACTAAATCAAAGGGAGTGTTATTTCTTTTTCTGCTCACTCATCTGAAGGTAAGTAAATTTTCTCTGGCGATCAAAAGCCTGGTCGGCAACAAAGACCGCGCCCGCTTTTTCCACCGTCCTGGTGTGGCGAGTTGCGGAATTTCAATAACTGTGACAAGGGTGACTGATTTGTGAACTAGAAAAGGTTTGAATGTCACAAAATTTACATTGGTCCTATCTATCTGAGATTTAAATACCAAAAAAGTATTCGAGGATCGCTAGGGAGCTTTGGGCAGCCCAGATGAACAATGGCGCATTGGGAAATTTACAGTTTTACCTGAATGAAAGGGGGCCCTGGTTGGGAACAGGAGTGCAAGAGGGAGGGGGTTGACGGGGGCAGCCAAGAAAGATATGGGAAAAGGGAGAAAAGAGAAAATACAAGAGGGAGAAAAAAAAAGAAAACGGAAAACAACATTTCCAATTTTCCAGCAAAAATTACAAACAAACCATAATAACCTGGAAAGTTAAGAGCCCTCATCAACCTGTGTTTATTTATTCGGGGGGGGGGGAGCACAGGAGATCTGACTGATTTGACAAAAATAAGAAAATCGAGGCACTGGTTACTCTGAGAAATCACATGTCTTGCATAGACAGTGTCCGTGTGCTCCCGAGATCTTAAATTATAAACCAAAGGGTGACGATGCAAAAGAAAAGAAAACTTCAAAAGGAGCAAATAACAAAAGCCTCCTTTGCTGCTTTTAAGGGGGGAGGGATGGGGCAGAGAGAAAAGAAAGTTGCTGAATCCGGACATTCTAGAAGTGCCTTAGCTGTGTTTACTAGCTCCATTCCCGCCTCCTCCCGAGGACACCCAAAGTAGCTAATCGCTCAGCGAGAAGCAGGTTTGAAGAAGGACAAGATAGAGAGGAGATAGACAGAGAGGGAAGGAGGGAGGTAGGTAGGGTAGGAGAGGGATAATGACTATGACTGGGAGAAAGAAAAGGAATCGTGGCAAAAAAAAAAAATCCGTGAGAAGAGGGGAAAAAAAATTTGGCAAAAAAAAAAAAGTTGCTACTCCTGGCAGCCTGTTTGTTAAAAGGGGATGTCAAACGCTTTACAATACCTGGGATTGATGAGGCGGGCAGGCCAATGAGAGGCTCGCGGCGCCTCTGCGCGCCCTCCGTTAGAGCGGAGGCAGCGGGCGGGGGGAGCGCGAGCGCACCAATGGGCTCCCTCGTCGACAGCACGTGACACCTCCCCCTGCTCCCATTCATCAAGGGGGGGACGGTGTCGTCCTTTCAATTCATTTATCTGCAGGAATGATTGCTGCTATCAGTCTCGCGCTCACCGCCCGGCTGAGGAGGTGAAAGTTTCTCCCCAGGAAGATAAACCGCAAAAGACAATATTGTGCATGATTTGCGCCTTTTCTTTGGCTTTTTCTTTCTTTCTTCCTTCTTCCTTTTTTTTTTCAAAAAGCAGAGGGGGGAGAAAGCAGAGTGAAGGAGCGAGGAGAAGAGCCTGAGAGAAAGGAGAGAGAAAAGAAAGGGCGAGGGGCTAGTAGGGACGTGACGAGGGGCGCGCGGCGCGAGGCGGAGAGAGGGCTAGCAGTCGCGGCTCCGGTGCTCACATTCCTCTATGCTGCAAATCCGAGAGGAAGTTTTTTTGGGGGGCTGAGATGCTCTGTGCTTTTCCCCGGGCAGCCTTGACGCGGGGCCCTCTCGGCGGAGACTGATCGGCGAGAAAGTGTGAGCCGGGCCGGCAGGGTCTGCGCGGCGGGCGAGGGAGCCCACCTTGTTCGCCGCTCGCAGCCGTCCGGCTTCCCCGCGCTTGGGCCGGCCAGCGCCCGGGAGCGCAGCGCCGCTGCCTCTGGGCTAAGACTTCGCGAGGTGGGTCGGTTCCCCCTCCCTCCTCCTCTTCTTCCTCCTCTTCCTCTGCCTCGCGTCCTCCACCTCCTCCCGATTTTCCCTCCTCGGCGGGCGAGGGTGGGGGGGCGGGGGAAGCCGGGGCTCGCCCGGAGCAGCCACGATGCTCCTGGACGCCGGCCCCCAGTATCCAGCGATCGGCGTGACCACCTTTGGCGCGTCCCGCCACCACTCGGCGGGCGACGTGGCCGAGCGCGACGTGGGCCTGGGCATCAACCCGTTCGCCGACGGCATGGGCGCCTTCAAGCTCAACCCCAGCTCTCATGAGCTGGCCTCGGCCGGCCAGACCGCCTTCACGTCTCAGGCGCCGGGCTACGCAGCTGCCGCGGCCCTGGGCCATCACCACCACCCGGGCCACGTCGGCTCCTACTCGAGCGCAGCCTTCAACTCCACGCGGGACTTTCTGTTCCGCAATCGGGGCTTTGGCGACGCGGCAGCCAGCGCTCAGCACAGCCTGTTCGCCGCTTCGGCCGGGGGCTTCGGGGGCCCTCACGGCCACACGGACGCCGCGGGCCACCTCCTCTTCCCCGGGCTTCACGAGCAGGCGGCCGGCCACGCGTCGCCCAACGTAGTCAATGGGCAAATGAGGCTCGGCTTCTCAGGGGACATGTACCCGCGGCCCGAGCAGTACGGCCAGGTGACCAGCCCCCGCTCGGACCATTATGCCGCGCCGCAGCTGCACGGCTACGGGCCCATGAACGTGAACATGGCCGCGCACCACGGCGCCGGCGCCTTCTTCCGCTACATGCGTCAACCCATCAAGCAGGAGCTCATCTGCAAGTGGATCGAGCCTGAGCAGCTGGCCAACCCCAAAAAGTCGTGCAACAAAACTTTCAGCACCATGCACGAGCTGGTCACGCACGTCACCGTGGAGCACGTCGGCGGCCCAGAGCAGAGCAACCATATCTGCTTCTGGGAGGAGTGTCCGCGCGAGGGCAAACCCTTCAAAGCCAAATACAAACTGGTCAACCATATCCGCGTGCATACGGGCGAGAAGCCCTTTCCCTGCCCCTTTCCTGGCTGCGGCAAGGTCTTCGCGCGCTCTGAGAACTTAAAGATCCACAAAAGGACGCACACAGGTACGGAAACTGCTCTCCGCGACACCCCTACCCACTCTGGGCCTGGGACCGAAATCCCAAAGTCAGAGACCAGGGAGCACAAACCCGGCCTCCGTGGGGTCCTGGCTCCGGGTTCCGGCAGACTGCGAAAATGTTTGCTGGTTTTTAGTTTGGGGATTGAACTTATGAAAAAGCAGTGAGCGGGTCGGACGAGAAGGAGCTGGGGATATAGATAAAGAAAATGAGGAATAAAAAAGGCCGGCAGAGCAAGGAGCCGAGCCCGGCGTGGTAGAGCACTTCGTGCTCGAGAAGCCGGGAGAGCTGGCGGGCTCCGAGCTGAGGCGACGGCGCCGACCGTTCCGGCTGCAGACAAATCTAAACACTTGCTTCCTGCCAGCGTCTTTCTCCACGCACCTCAGAGAGGGCTTTGCCAAAAGAAGGGGCTGAGGGAATTGGCAAAGGCTCGAGTGAAGGAGCATAGAAAGAAACAAAATAAAAAGTATGAGATTAGGGGGCTGGAAATAAATGGGACCCGAGGAGGCTTTCGGAGGCTTATGCATAGTTAGAGAGTACAATTTTAGTAGTCACTGGTTTAAGAGTGAGTTTGAGGGATGGGGGGAGGATTGTTGACCAGAGGGAGGGAAGTGTTTTTCGTCGATTATGTTCCTTGGGGCCGTTTTTAAAACACGGATCCCCCCCCCCCTTTGGATTTTAAAATTCAAGAGACTGCACCGGAACATAAAAAAAAAAAAAAATAGTTCGCGGCGAGCTCAGAGCTGTGGTCTGTGATCGGGTAGGCCATCCCAGGCCCCTTGTGCCCATAAGGCCCGGCATCCGGTCTCCTTCCCTACCCTGGTTTGCCCGAGTGATTTCTGAGAATGGCGCTTGGAACTTGGAGCTTAAGGACAGAGTCAGGAAAGAAATTACTGCGCCGAGTTCCCGACCCAAATCATCCCATAAAATTTGTGTGTAGGGGGTGGGATAGGGAGGGGGAGGCGAAGAGGGGAGTGCAGCGTCGGGGAGGAGGTAGGGGGAGGAGAGAATAGCAAACCAGCAGGAGAATCAGCACCGAACGTGAAAATTAGAAACCAAGAGCTAGGTAGAAGCCGCCCGAAGTCCCATGTATAGCTCCGGGCAGAAAAACCAGCAGCCAGACCCGCTGCTGCTTCTCTGGAATCTACAAATATTTATTTATTTATTTATTTATTTATTTATTTATTTATTTATTTATCCACTGCAGCTACATGAATTTATTGAAGACCCGGGCTTTTGAGTTTGCGAAGTGCTAAAGCCGAATCGCTGGCATTTTATTTCATTTTTTTCCCATTTGTTTACTTTTTTTCCAAAAGCGTCGCGAGATTTGTCCTAATCAGATTCCCCTGTTTCTCACCCTTCGCACTAGGGGAAAAACCCTTCAAGTGTGAGTTTGAGGGTTGCGACCGGCGCTTCGCCAACAGCAGCGACCGCAAGAAGCACATGCACGTGCACACAAGCGACAAACCCTATCTTTGCAAGATGTGCGACAAGTCCTACACGCACCCCAGCTCGCTGCGCAAGCACATGAAGGTAATCGTTGCGCTCTCGCCACCAGCCTTCCAGCCAGGAGCCCCCTCTGCTCTCCAGCGGGGGTCGGGAGGCGAGTGGCAGCCGGGAGGTGCCAGGAACTGACGGAGGCGGGAAAGCAACACCCTGCCGATTGGAGCTGTGCACCGAGGGCAGGGGCTGGAAAAAGGGCCCGGGCACCCAAGGCCCTTCTAAATCACTGCTTCATAATAAAAGTCAAAAGAAGTGAGCACTCGAGCGGAAGCCGCTTCTGCATTTGGCCCAGAGCTAGGGAGCTTGGGCCGTGGCTGCGGGTTAACGCTGCAGAAGCTGTCGCCATTGCGGCCGGCAGCGTTGACTGCTGAGATGGGTTCTTGCACCCAGGCCTGAACACTTGTTCACCTAAACCTTGGCAAGCAAAGTTCGGGGGCTGCAGGCGGGCGGGAACTCTTCCGGGCTCTGGCCTTAAATGTAACCTCTTCCTTTCTAGATCTGTTTTTCTTTTGTGAGTCCCGGGAGCGCAATCCCTTCCCGAAGCACTGCCTCTGGAGGGCCGAGGCGGGGAAACCGAGCCCCAAACCCGCTGGCGGGGCTTCCCTGGCTCTCAGGGGGATTGTGGTCTGGGGCGGGGTTGGGGTGGGGGTGCAAAGGGAGCGCGGCCTTCACCGGGGCAGGGCGGCCGCAGCGCGGGCTCTTTATCTCCGTAAAAACGCGACTTTATTCCTGCAGGTCCACGAATCTTCTTCGCAGGGCTCGCAGCCTTCGCCTGCCGCCAGCTCCGGCTACGAGTCCTCTACGCCGCCCACCATCGTGTCTCCTTCCACAGACAACCCGACCACCAGCTCCCTGTCGCCCTCCTCCTCGGCGGTCCACCACACAGCCGGCCACAGCGCGCTCTCTTCCAATTTTAACGAATGGTACGTTTAAAATCAGCAACAAAACACCGAACAAGCCCTATTTAAGAGACTGAACACACACACATGCACACGAAACATTACAGAAAGAACCCTGCGAATCAAAACAGCCCCCACACAGACCCCACAATTCTATCTTTTTTAAACCTGCCAATAGACCCAGGACCGAATCAGAGAGAGGAAGCATCAAACCTTTTAGAAATCTCCTTTTTTCTTTCTTTCTTTCTCTTTTTTTTTTTTTTTATTAAA
>PVKY010000873.1:0-38601 GCA_004027775.1 Bradypus variegatus
AGGAGATGACTGTTTCACTGCCAAGAACAGGATTTGAGCCTCCCCCGCTCCGACACCCAACCCCACTCCCTTCTTCCTTGGGTGTCTGTTAAGGGTACACTAATTTGAATAAGCAAAACAGTAATTTCTTTATCAGCTGCATCTTTCTCCCTTCTAATTTATTTCCCAAGAAGCTACAATAGAAGGTGAAGCTAAGCCCTATCTTAGAAACCAGAACCCCAAAGTAAACCAAAAAAAAAAAGGACATGGCGGCGGACCATGGTTCAATAACTGGCTCTGCCTTCTACTAGCTGCTTTGTGATTTTGGTCAAGTTAACTCAACTCCATGAACTTCATTTTCCTTATCATATAATTGGAGACCATATTACTTTTCATTTAATCATCACAAAAACTTTGGTACATAGTGCATCAGTTAAGGCCTTTGGGGCAAAACCAGCAGAAACAGACTCTGGGTAACAAGTTTTTAAAAAAAAGAATTTACTGGAAGGAAATGGAATGACTCACAGACCAGAAGGGATGGTTGAAGAAAGTATACTTTGTTGTTTTTAAGCCACCCAGCATCCATTCCTCCATTCTTTTGCCAGTTCCCTAAGGGTGGGACCTCCAAAGACATTGTTTCTTTCTTCTCTGAGTCTGATTCATCAACCTTCCCTTCCAGTCCATGAGTCGCCCCATTTCCTTCCAGTAAATTCCTTTAACTTGTTACTGAGAGTCTGTTTCTGCTGGTTTTGCAAAAAAGGCCCAAAATAATGCACCAAAGTTTTTGTGGTGATTAAATGAAATAATATGTGTGAAAAGCTTAGCACAGTACCTGCATATAGGATGTACCCAACAAATGGTAATTTTTGTTGGTCAAGATTGAGGTTCAACTGTGTAATAGGACCCAAAATAGCAGAGACTTAAGCCGGACTGCCTTGTAAACAGACAAGCATAAGTAGCCCAGGGAGGGTATAAGGATGCTACAGCATTGGAGACCCAGCCTCCTTCTAGTCAGTTACTCTGTCATCCTGTAATTGGCACCCTGCTGGCAAAAGTGCCAGGCAGAACCCCGTTCCAGGTTAGGGACTCTCACCGCAGAAAGAATTCAGAGATGAGAGGGGCCAGTGGAATAAGTAGTAAAGTATATTAAAGAAAGAGAGAGAGAGAAGATATGTTGAGATAAAGGGGGCATGTTCCAGAGAGAAGCATGCACTGAGTGGGAGTGGGTTGGCTTGTTATAAAGGGAAGTTTTGCTGGTGTCAGGTTTCCACAGTAACCTTTGAACACTGGGAACTTATAAGATTTGTATTAACCATGATTTGCATTAACTAGGTATCTTTGCCCTAGAAGGAGATAGCTATCTGGACTTGTAGCTTGCTGTCACATACCCAAAATTTGTCTATGGCAGATGTTTAACAATCTTTATGACTCCGTGCTCTTTGTCATTAACTAACAGTTTACTTTGGGTCCATGATTTTCTAAGCTTTTATGGTTTGAGAAGGCTTCAGACTTTAGGGGAAATTTTGGCTCAATGAAGTCTGCAGTTGAAGCTTGCAGATCTGCATTAAATCTTTCAAAGTTGAATAGAAGACCAGGGACCACAGCCTTGATGCCCTATTCTATCCTGCCTCAATCCCAAGAATTTTGTCCTCATCCACTTGGTCAGAGATGGCCCATAACCATATCCCCATGCCAGTGACTGGAAGAGTAAAGAGAGGAAGAGGTATGAATGCCTCTTTCCTTTAAGGGTGGGACCTCAAGGGTGCCCATGTTATTTCCTGTCTCATCTGATTGGCCAGAACTTAATCATATGGCCACATGCAGCCACAGGGAAGGATGGGAAATGTAGTCTTTATTCTAGGCAGTCACGTGCCTAGCCAAAATTTGGGGTTACATTACTAAAGAAGAGGAGAACAGATACTGAGGGACAACTAGCTCTCTCTGCCACATTATCATTATCATTACTCTAAACCCTCCAGGTGAAACATCTGGAGCAATTTAACAAGGTACCCATGACCCGTTGGAGTTCTTGACCAGATCCTGTATTATAATGGTCATATTCAGTTTTAGGGGCCTTCCCATGCAGGATTCTATAGGGCTTGGGATTGGGGGAAGGGCTGCATGTATAAGGGCTTTCTTCTGGAAAAGTTTTATGTGGCTTAAATAAGATCAAGAAACTGAGGAAGATGGGAGGGGTTCATGGCTCCCCATGAAGGAACACAGAGATTAGAGAAAGGACTTGAGCAGAGACCCCCTGAAGAGGCCAATGAATATAGGCATCCTCTGCTCCAAGAGGCTCCTCAGCAGAGGAAGGAGTCATGATAGAGCTAAATACCACCCCTAGGAACCCCTTGTGCCTCCACTGCTGCAGGTCATGAGCAAGGGAAGAACCCAGGCTCTGCCTGAGTGACAGCAGGGCACCTCCCACCACTGACAGGCAGCCAGGATGTGAGGAACTCTTTGCCATCTCTCCAATTCTTTCCTCCCAGTCTCTCACCCTAGAGAAGCTAGACTCAGAAGAGGAGGGAGAAGAAGGAGAAAAAGTGAAGGGGCAGGTCATACCTCCATCCCCTCAAAGGCCCTGGAGCCAGAAGTCAACCTTACGGTGTGGTGTACATGGCTCTCTTTCCTCCAAGCTATTCATTCAATAAATATTTTACTGAGTGCCGACGACATTCTAGGTGCTGTTCCAGGCTCTGAAGATACAGACGTGAAGAAGACAGGAAATATCCCTACCCTCAGGAATTTTGTTCTCCAGGAATACTGTGCTATGCCTTCCTTGAGAGCAGGGACACTGTCCCAGGACCCACCATGATATTTGGCTTGGGGATCAGTAACTGTTGGTTAAATGAACCTCACAGCTTTAATTTTGTGTTAGACACTTATGGTTGTCTCCCCAGCATCCAGTTTCCCCCTTCCCAGGAATCTCAATTTCCATTTGGAGCACCAGTTTCAAAGCAGAAATATGTGAACTAAGCTAAACCAATCAGCAGAGTTCATGCCCCTTACACTCTGATCTTATTAAATGCTTGAAACTCTTATCCCAGTCATTGCCAGCAAAGCCTAGGTAAGCTCCATAGTATGGTTCCATAGTGAGTTTTGCCCTCAAAATAATAATAATAATAATAATAATCTGTGGACATAAAAGTAAAAGAACTATTGCAACAGAGAACTAGAGCAATAATGGGGCCCAAAGCTGTGTGCCAAGACCATGAGGAAGGTTGATCTTGACAGTGTCTAGAAAAGAGGAACTTCTGGTTATGACACTTCCTGCTCACAGACAGAGTAATAGGAAATGTGGTTTAATAAGGGGCCCACCAGTGGAACTAGGAGAGCCATGGGCTAGAGCTCTTTCTCCAGAATCTTGATAATGAAAGTTGTTTTAGCGATAGAGAACAGGACAGTCTTAGAGGTGAGGCGCTGAGTCTAGAGACAAATTGGGATTTGAGAAGAGGTTGGAATGGAGCCCAGATAGAATATAGGAAGGAGAAATGGATCTTGGATTTAGAAAGTAGAAAATGGGAGGACAAATTCAGACTTAGTTATAGATATGGGAATTAACTTGTTGATCCAGACAGCACTATCAATAAGTTAGTATTCATAGATGTATGTTGAAGATTAATTTCAGAAATAGAATAAAACTCTTTAAGCACTGATGTGCATATTACAAAAATTGTTCCACTTTCATGCCACGGAAGGGCAGAAACAATACATGCCACATTCTCTGACCATGGTTTATTAAGGTAAAAATAGGAAATAACATTGCAAATACAACTAAAAATGTCTAATTTTTTAATTAACATTTTTAAGGAATTTTAGAATAGTTAATGCATAGTATAATAACATACTGCATTTTGAAACAATAAAAATAAAGCACTAATAACAGCTGTCACTGAGCATTTACTCTGTTCTGAGTGCTTTGCATGTGTTAACTCAAATCTTCATAGAAATACTATGAAAAATGCATTTATCCCATTTTGCAGATGAAGAAACTGAGGCACATAGAAGTTATGTAATTATATACCAAGTGTTTACAATAGAGCTTGTGCCTTTGGGATGCTTTGGGCTGCAAATAATAGAGAACCCAACTCAAACAATAGCAAATGTGTCACATCACAGAACAAGACCAGAAGTGGTCCATTCGGCAGCTAAGTAGCTCAGATTAAGGACCCAGTGGTTACATCTTATTTCATTTTAATTCCAGGGTTGGGCTGAGTTGAACTGATGTTAAGCTCCTCTTTCCTACTATAAGGTTCCCCATGCTTCACTTTCTCCAAAAGTGAGGCTCCCTTAGCCTAAGTGTTTAGCTTCCCCAGTATTTACCACTGCAGTTTGTTCATCCTCTTGCTGGACCCTTGCAATTGAGTTAATGAATTCACTCATTCATTCATTAAAATAAAATGTATTAAGCAACTACTATGTGTCCAGGCATTGGTGACCTAGAAGTAAACAAAGCACACAAGGTCCCTGCCCTCATAGAACTGACATTCTATTTGGGGAGTGTAACAGATGCTGTCAGCACCCCAACTCTCAATTCTTCACATCCCAACAGCCTCGGACCCCACCGATCAGCTCCCTGAGCGACTCTGAACCTAGTACTTTCAGAAGTTGGTATAGAGGGAAGCCGGTGCCGAGGATGGGGGCCGCCCGGCCGCCCAGAGCGTGAAGAAGCCAAGGGGCACGCCACCCCACCCCGGAGCGGGCACCCCCGGGCCCCGCCACCCTCCACCCTGCCGGCGACCATGGCCCGGGATACGGAGCCAGAGGCCGCCGCTGGAGCTGTGCGGGGTGAGAAGCGCTGGGAAAGGGGCGGCCTGCTTCGCTCACCCTCATCCCCCGTAAGCCGGTCCCAGAGGATAATTCAGGAGCCGTGTGGCCAGGCTCTCTCAACACCCTGACATTTGGGGAAAACAGGTGAACCCACGGCCCCACCCCCACTCCACCCTGCCTGGGCAGGTGGATCAGAGGCTTTTTCTTGCTCCTGCTGCGGGCCGCCCAGCCATGGCTCCCAGGAGCCCCCCTGAACCCACTGGGACTGCCCCCCAACCTGGCCACCGAGGCCCGCCCTCCGCAACCCTCCGGCAGCCTGTGTAAAGCGGCCTCCCGCAGGCCCCAGCCTCTCCCGCATGGAGGAGGAAGAGGGGGGTGCAGCCAAGGAGTGGTTGGCGGTTGGCCACGAAGAACTGATCTTGCAGTGGCGAGACCGTGACCAGGTGCTTTCCAAAGACTGTACCGTGTCCGGCGACGAGGGCTGGTGGACAAGGCAGCTGCCTAGCAGCCGTGCGGGCATCTTCCCCGGCAGCTACATGGCCCCTGGGGCTCCCAACACACCCGCGGCCCCCAGCTGCCCCCAGCGAGATCCTCTTCCACGAGCTGCAGCTGGAGGAGATCATTAGCAAGGTCTCCCCAGCCCTGTGGTGTCCTGTGAAGGTGGCTATGAAGGCCACAGGGCTGGGCCCTGAGTGGGACCCGGCAGTGACAGCAGAGCAGGTGCGTCAGGAGGCCCTGCTCTTTGGAGCCCTGCAGCACCCCAACATCATAGCCCTTGGGGCACCTGCCTCAGTCCCCCACACCTCTGCCTGGTCATGGAGTATGCCAGGGAAGGCACCCTGAGTTGGATGCTGGCCGGTCGCCAGGTGTCCTCTCACGTGCTGGTCAACTGGGCTGTGCAGGTGGCCCGGGGCATGAATTATCTACACAGTGATGCCCCTGTGCCCGTCATCCTCCAGGACCTCAAGTCCATCAACAGTAAGTGGTGACCTCCCCCAAAACTTCCTTCCACAGAACCATGTGAGGCCAAGCCGAAGTGACGGGAAACGGGTGAGGGACCCCGAAGACCATGTGCCAAGGTCAGGAAGACACAGCTGTAAACCATCAGGGCTGGGTGTCCCCACTGAGGGAGGAATAGGAAACTCAGAGAGAGTGAAGGATTTACCTGCCTTCCTGGCTCCAGAGTCACAGTAGCTCAATGAACACTGTCACAGGCCTGTGTTCTCTGCCGTGAGCGGGACAGATACAAGCGCCTGCTCTCACGGAGCTCACTGTCCAAGCCATGACACCAGGATCCACCAGGCAGAGACAAAAAGAAGCTGTGCTGGAATCAGGGTCTCTCCATCTCAGCACTATTGCCATCTTGGGCCGGATAACTTTTCAGGCTGGGGGCTGCCCTGTGCGTTGTGGGCTATTGAGCAGCATCCTTGGCCTCTACCCGCTAGATGCCATTAGTATTTCCTCCCCTGCCCCCAGTTATGACAACCAAAACTGTCTCCAGACATTGCCATATGTCCCCAGGAGAAGAGGGCAGCAAAATTGCCCCCAATTGTCTATAGTCCTCCTAGGCCTCTGTCCCTGCTGGCTGAGGCAAACTGGGAAAAAATGAGAGAGGAGAAAAACAGATGTAGGAGAGGCTTATGTAAAATTCCCTAAGTTGCCTGGCCTATCACAGACTCTCAAAAGTTGATTGGTTGGTTGAAAGAATAAAAGAATGAATGAATGGTCAAAAAAAAGAAATTGTTATATAAATACCCCATGTCCCTCACACCTTAGGGATGTGAGTTTTTCATCATTTCCCAGAGTCTCCCCTCAGGATTAAGGTCCACTCACCTACTGCAGCAGCTAACTTAACCCTGATCCTGTCTTAGTTTGACAGGGCTGCTATGACAGACACCACAAACTGATTGGTGTAAACAAAAAGAATTTATTGGCGCACAGATTGGGAGACTAGAAGTCCAGCATCAAAGGATCAGCAGACCATGCTTTCCCCAGGAGTCTGTAGCCTTCTGGGAATCCTCCATCACAGGGAGATCTCTCTCTCCTTGGGTCTACTCCTCTTGGTTTCCGCTGACACCTGGCTTCTGCCAACTGCCTGCGTCTGAATTCCTTCTGCGTACAAGGGCTCCACTCATAGGGATTAAAGCCAAAGCCCACCGTGATTCAATCTGGCCTCATCTAACTAGGATCTTCAAAGATCCTACTCACAAATGAGACCAGTTTTTAACTGATGATAACATCTTCCAAAGTCCTGTTTACAAATGGGTTCATACGCACAGGACCAGTGATCAGGGCTTGAACATGTCTTTATGAAGGACGTGACTCAATCCCCAACAGCACCCTGGTATTGGCATCATTTCCTTGCTCCTCCACCCTACACCTCCCAAATACATGGCTTGAACTCAAATCTTTGTCTCAGGAGCTGCCTCTGGGAGAGCCCAAAGCACGACAGAGAGACAGATAGATGATAAGCCAGAGTGAGGACACTGCTTCAAGGAAGCCAGAGCTCAGCTGTGACAAATGCTGCTGAGATGTAAAGATGAGATCAGAAAAGTGTCCGTCACATTTAGCAACACAAAATTGACCTTGGAAAAGGCAGTTTCAAGGGCTATGGTGCTCATGGAAACCAGACAGCAGTGGCTAGAAGAATAAATAGATGTGATCTCTGCCCCAGAGAGCAGGAAGGGTGATGAATGGCCTTAGGGGCAGGGGCCATGGAAGACGAGGAGACCAGATGAAATGGACGGACACCCCACTGCATGGAGCACCTGATGTGTCTAGACATATTGAGAGGACATTTAGACAACTGGAAGAGATTTTTGCAACTGAATTAATGATAATTACTAAGATAACTAAACAAACAAGATAAGACAATTATTAACTATAGAAAAAACAAAAATGTACATAGGAAAGGAAAAGGAATCAGAATATATTACATGGTTCAGCTGTGAATAGCATTACATAGTCATAGTCCTGTAAAACCAGAACATCCGTTTAATAAAAATAAAGATGTAACCATATTGGGAGATTGGAGGAAAGGAGAAGGAATGGTGAAACGAGAAAAATGCCCATCTTCCACAGCAGAAAGGCATAATAAACGATGCCTAAAACCGAAAAATTAAGGACATTATAACTGCACTATTTAAAGTAATGGCAAAATAAACAGCTAATTTAATACAAAATTAACACTAATGCCCAGTGATTGCCTCTGGGAAGTGGGGAATGAGGAAGGCCACAGGGACTGCTGGGTTTTGTAGCAAACCTTATATAATGATGTAACTCTTCAAACCAAATTTCTTCAAATTTTCCTGAATGTAAGTACAGGAAAAATTTTTTTTTTTTACTTTACAAGCCAGTACACACATCCAAGTATGAGAGAAGAGGTGAATCAATGGGATCTCTAATACCTTACTGGTTATTATAAAAATTGATAGAACCACTTTTCAAACCAGAGATTTGAACATTGCATAATCCATGGCCCAAAATAAATTTCATCATGTATGCACCAGGAGACAAAGCTACACTGTACACATTGGCAGAAAACTGGAAAAAACCCAAATGCCCATTGACAAGAGAGTGGACAGAGACAATGGGTAAATACATTATTATACAGCCAACGATTATACAGTTTATAATAATCTATGTATTATATAATATTCTGTATAATAACCTGTATAACATACAGATTATTATACATTTACTATGGTTGAATCTTAGTAACATAACGTTACGTCAAATTAGTAGGTTCCTGATATTGGATAGTGCTAAAGAATTATTGTTGATTTTGTTAGGTATAATAATGGTATTATGGTTATGTAAGAAAATGTCAGTAGTTACTAGAGGTGAGTACTGAAGTACACACAGGTGAAATGACAGAATTTCTTTAAAATATTCCAGGAAAAGAAAAAAGAGAAAGAAACACATGACAGATGTCTTAATTTGCCTGAGCTACTATCACAAATATCACAAACTGGTTCTGGCTTGATCAACAGGAATTGATTGGCTTGCAATTTTGAAGCTAGGTAAAGTCCAAAATCTGGATGTCTGCAAGACTTGCTTTCTCTGCAAAGACTGTAGGGTTCTGGGGCTGGCTGCCAGCAATCATTGGAGATCCTTGGCTTTCCCAATACACGGTGATGTCGTCTCCTTTTCACCCTCCCACTGACTTCCAGCTTCTCCCTGTGGCCTTCTCTAACCTGGGCTACCAGTCTTTTCTCTTTATAAGGTGTCCAGGGGAGGGGATTAAGGCCCATCCTGCTTCAGTTGGCCACACTTTACCTAAAAAGAACATCTTCAAAAGGTCCCATTTACAATGTATTCACACCCATAAGGGCACAGATTAAGATTTAGAACTTGTCTAAATTAGGGCACATGAATTCCCAAGAGCCCACCCTGATCCAGATAGCAGAGTGAGATATTTTAGGAATCTGTCTTCCCATGGAAGCTTTCAGCAACCAGCAAGAACTGGCATAAACATCTTTCTCAGAGCTCAAGAAAACAATTAAAGGACTGTAGTGGGAGCCATTTTTTCCCTTCTTTCTTTTCTAATGGCTCCCACCTGCTTTCTTCTGCTTTCTTCCTCTAATAAACCTTAATCTCTCTAAACCATGAAAAAAAAAGGACTGTAGTAACAGGGCAAGAGCCAAATCAAGAAAAAAGCAACTTAAAAGCAGGTCATTATATACTGATAAAGGGGTCAATTCAACAAGAAGACAACAATTATACGTATGTATGCACCTTAGAGCAGAACCCCCAAATAGATGAAGCAAATATTGACAAATTTGAAGGGAGAAATAGACAGTTCTATATTCAGAGTAGGAGATTTAATACACCACTTTCAATAATGGATAGACAATTGAGACAGAAGATCAATAAGGAAACAGAACACTTGAATAATACAATAAACAAACTAGACCTAATAGACATACGTAGAACACTTCACCCAACAGTAACAGAATACACATTCTTATCTAGTGCACATGGATCATTCTCCAGGATAGACCATTGGTTAGGTCACAAAACAAGTCTCAATAAATTCAAAAAGGTTGAAATCATACAATGTATCTTCTCCAACCACAATGGAATGAAACTAGAAATCAGTAGCAGAGGAAGAAATAGAAAATTCACAGATATGTGTGTGCCAGACTGTAACTTTGTAACCAAATAAAACCCCTTTATAAAAGCCAATCCATTCCTGATATTTTGCATAATAGCAGCATTAGCACTAAACCAGAACAATGTGGAAATTATACAATGTACTCTTAAACAACCAATAGGTCAAAGAAGCAATCACAGGAAAATTAGAAAATACATTGAGGTGAATGAAAATGAAAACACAACATACTAAAACTTATGGGGTGAAGCAAAAGTGGTGCTGAGAGGGAAATTAATAGTTCTAAATGCTTACATTGGAAAAGAAGAAAGATCTCAAATCATAAACCTAATCTCAAAACTGGATGATCTAGAAGAAGAGCAAAATAAACCCAAAGTGATCAGAAGGAAATAACAAAAATTAGAGTGGAGATAAACTAAAGAGAACAAAAAAATTAAAAACAGAATCAACAAAACCAGAAGTTGGTTATTTGAAAAGATCAATAAAATGGACAAAATTTAGCCAGAGTGACAAAGAAAAAGAGAGAGCACATAAATAACTAAAATCAGAATTGAAAGTCAGGATATTACTCCCAATTCCACTGAAATGAAAAGGACTGTAAGAGGCTACCTATAAATAACTGCAGACAAAAACTTAATTAACCTAGATAAAATGGACAAATTCCTAGAAAAGCACAAACTACCTACACTGACTCAGGAAGAAACAGGAGATTTCAACAAACCAATAACCAGTAAAGAGATTGAATCAGTAACCAGAAACCTTCCAAAAAGAAAAGCCCAAGACCAGATGGTATCATAGGGGGGATTTTACCAAGCATTCCAAGAAGAATTCACACCAATCCGGCTCAAACTCTTTCAAAAAAATTAAAGAAGAGGGAACATTACCTAACATTCTACAAGGTCAATATCACCCTTCTCCAAAGCCAGGTAAAGATACCACAAGAGAAGAAAATCACAGACCGATATATCTGATGAACATAGATGCAAAAATCCTGAACAAAATACTAGCAAACCAAATTCAACAGCACATTGCAAGAATTATACACCATGATCAAGTGGGATTTATCCCAGGTATGCGAGGGTAGTTCAACGTACAATCAATTCTTGCAATAACAACATTAACAGAATGAAGGAAAGAAACACACATGATCACCTCAATTGATGCAGAAAAGGCGTAAATTTGGCAAAATCCACCTCTTCTTGATAAAAACACTTAGAAAACCACGAATAGAAGGAAACTTCCTCAACATAATAAAGGGAATATATGAAAAACCCACAGCTAACATCATACTTAATGGTGAAAGACTGCATTTTCCCTCTAAGATCAGGAATAAGACAAGGATGCCCACTGTCACCATTGCTACTCAACATCATACTGGAAGTTCTAGCCAGAGTAATTGGGCAAGAAAAAGAAATAAAATGCATCTAATTTGGAAAAGAAGAAGTAAAACTTTCCCAATTTGCAGATGACGTGATCCTATACACAGAAAATCTTGAAAAATCCACAACAAAGCAACTACAGCAAACAAATGACTCAGCAAAGTGGTGGGGTACAAGATCAACACCCCAAAATCAGTGGTGTTTCTACATACTACTAATGAACAATCTGAATAAGAAATCAAGAAAAAAAAATCCATTTACAATAGCAACTAAAGGAATCAAATATCTAAGAATAAAACTAACCAAGGAAGTAAAGGACTTATACAAGAGAACTATAAAACATTGTTAAAAGAAACCAAAGAAGACCTAAATAAATAGAAATATATTCTTTAACAGCCTTCTTTTCAGAAATGGAAAAGCCAATCATCAAATTTATAAGGAAGGTTAAATTTCCAGCTGACTGGGATAATTTAGTGCAGCAAGTTATTATTTTAAAAGATTATGTTGTCATTTAAAGATACCTATGCAGTTGAAATTTCTAAATAAAAACAATTAAATTAGAAAATATTTCTAACACTATTTCTAAACATATTTGCCTTGAATTGTAGAGTTCTTAAAATTGATTTATTTTAAATCAGCAAAGAAACTAAATATTTCAAAGTGAAGTTTTTAAATAAGGTTAAAGAAGGTAAAACTGAAGAAAAATCTGTCATATATGGTGTTTCCATGTAGCTCCATTTGAATCAATATATTTAGAAAATAAATTTTACTAGAGAATAAAACAGCAAAAATTTTTACTTAAGATTTTTGCCTTATTATTCTTTTCCCTAACACCCTGTTTTCTGTAGGTCCTTGGATTAGCATAAAATTAATCCATCTTGTGTGTAAGGCAGCAAAGAGAGGCATCTCTGCTTTTGACCCAGGGCCTTCTCTCTTGCTTTTCCCTTAGGCATACCAAAATAGATATCCTAGCTTGATCATAACGGTTCCCATACTGGTCTTTCCCTGGATAGACTCAAATCACATTACAAACATTTAGAATTACCTAATGGTAATTTCAAATGAACTTGGGAAAGAGTGTCACAGGATAATATCTCTACTGAGGAATCTGAAAATGAAGGCACTGACTCCTTCCCTCTATGTAAGGATCAGACAGCTGTGGAGCCTGATGCCTTCTGTTCTATTAGTGAAGACCCAGTTATTCCTTCCGATATAAAAGCTTATTTAACAGAAACTTTACCCAAAAATACTCAAGTACAATTTCCAAATGATAGAGAGTGGAAAGGCTTACTATAATAACCGGGACAGATGAGTCATATCCTCTAAGTCCTATATTAGAAGATTGTACTGAGGGAGAGTAGAAAAGGAGGAAGTGGGGAGCACAATGATGTAATGACTAGACTAATAATAGAATGAAAAAAGAAAACTACTGAAATGTTATATATAATAGTAATCTCTTTTGTAATTTTTAGTTTTTATATAAGTAGAGGTGTGTTATACTGCTCTTACAGAAGTCATAGCTTAATTAGTAGAAATATTTTCAGTAAGGTTTTGCAAGCACTCAAGGTTAAGTTGGAACCTCTGCTAATGCTTTGTTGTTGACTCACCAGTGGATCACCACCTGTATAGTTCATCACCTGTGGTTCAAACATAAAAATAGAATATGATTTGATTGAATGTATCCTAAATCAAAGGCTCTATAAATATCCTGTAATTTAGACAGGTGGGGGCTTCTGGTCTCTTATCCAGTTGCATCCCCAGGCTTGGTAATGTATCAATTTATTTTTATGCTAGAAACTTGTTCCTTTAAACTTGTAAACCTGTTCCTTTGAACCTTGTGTGCTCATTTAGTAAATATGTGTTGGATTTGAATTCTTGTCTTGAGTGCTCTTTCCTTTTAAACTATTGTCTGTCCCTATATTCTTATTTGAGTGGAAGTTGCTTGAATGAAGCCCAAACCGACTGAACCATGACCTGAAAAGGCTCAGGCCTTTTCTAACGGAGATCACAGGTTTGGGGTGTAAAGAGACAAACCTGCGACAATAGAGATATGCAATGCTGACTTCTCATGATTCTTTTATATTGAAGCCAATGGAGATGCTCTAACCAGCAATTTAAAACAAAATATCTATAGATTTTATCAATTTTTACATATTTGATACTGTTTTCTAGAATATGTAGCATTAAATAATTTTGTGAATTTATTTTATTAAAATTTCATATAAATTCCAAAGCAGTTAGCCTTTGTAAATAAAGCCATCTTTGAAGATTAAAGAAAAAAGTATATGGAAGAGTAAGGGGCCCTGAATAGCCAAAGCCATCTTGAAAAGAATGAAGTTTGAGAACTCACACTTCCTAACCTTAAAATTTATTACAAAGCCATAGTAATCAAAACATCATGGTACTAGCAAGGCACAAGGACAGACATATAGACAAATGGAATTGAACTAAAAGTTCAGAAATCAACCCTCATGTTTATGGTCAACTGATTTTTGACAAGGGTGCCAAAGCTACTCAAATGAGAAAGAATACTGTCTTCAACAAATGTTTCCAGGAAAACTGGATATCCATATGCAAAATAATGAAGGTGGACCCCTACTTCATACCATATGCAAAATTAACTCAAAATGGATCATACACCTAGCTACAAGAACCAGAACTATAAAACTCCTAGAAGAAAATGTAGGGAAGCATCTTTAGAAACTTGTGTTAGGCAATGGTTTCTTAGACTTGGCACACAATGCACAAACAACAAAAGAAAAAATAAAGGGGTCTTCATAAAAATTGAAAACTTTTGTGTACCACAGGACTTTATCAAGAAAATAAAATTACAGCCTATACAATGGAAGAAAATATTTAGAAAACACATATCCAATCAGGGTTTAATATCCAGAACATAAAAAGAAATCCTATAACTCAACAACAAAAAGACGAACAACCCAATTGCAAAATGGGCAAAAGACTTGAACAGACATTTCTCCAAAGAAGATATACAAATGACCAAAGAGCACATGAAAAGATGTTCAACATCATTAGCCAATAGGGAAATGCAAATCAAAACCACAATGAGATACCATTTCACACCCACACCTAGTATGACTGCTGTTTTTTTAATGGAAAATACAAGTATTGGAGAGGATGTGGAGAAATAGGCACACTCATTAACTGTTGGTGGCAATGTAAAATGGTGCAGCCACTGTGGAAGACAACTAGTATATGACGTGGCAATCCCACTTCTAGGTATACACCCTAAAGAACTGAAAGCAGAGACTCAAACAGATATTTGCACACTGATGTTCATAATGGCATTATATTCATAATTGCCAATGATGGAAACAATCCAAGTATCTATGAATCGATGAATGGACGAAATGGGGTCTACACATGCAATGGAATACTATTCTGATACATAAAACAACATGGATGAACCTAGAAAGCACCATTTTGAATAGAATAAGCCAGACACAAAAGGAGAAATATTGTATGGTCTTACTGATATGAAATAATTAGAATAAGCAAATTCATAGAGTCAGAAATGAGAATACAGGTTACCAGTGGCCAGGAAGGGGGTAGGAAATGGGGACTTAATGCTTAAATTGTACAGAGCATGAAGTGATGGAAAAGTTTTGGTAACAGATGGTGGTGATGGTAGCACAACATTGTGAAAATAATTAACAGCACTAAAATATGCATTTGAATGCAGTTAAAAGGAGAAATTTTAGATTGTGTATAATACTAGAATAAAAATTTCAAAAAATATATCCATAGGACTATACAACCCAAACAGTTAACCCTAAAGTAAACCATGGACTATAGGTAATAGTATAATTATAAAAATATTCATTCATCAATTGTAGCAAATGTACCACACTAAGGCAAGGTGTGAATACTCAGATGGCATATGGGAACTCTGTATTTCAGGTGTGATATTTCTGTAAACCTACAACTTCTCTAATAAAAATAAAATAATTATTATAAGTTAATGTTATGGCAATACCAGGATCACTTGCTATAAGTAGAAGGCGATAGTACAAATAAATATAATGAATACAAATACAATTAAATTATTCCTAGAAGCCTTTGCCTGCCAAAGACTCTGAGCCTGAGATTTGCTCTTTCTCTGTTAAAATGAGTAGTAAGTGTCAGAGTGGTGCTAAGGACTCAGGAGTCTCAAACAGAGACTTCCGCATGGACTGAATTGAAGGGTTAACGGAGCTCTGAAAAGAGGGTAACATCCTCAGGTGTCCGTCACTGATGAAAGCCTAAGTGAAACCATCAGCTTATCACTGGTAGAACAACTCATCCAGAGACAGAATTCACCTCATGGCCCTGAGCTGTAATCTAGCTTTGAGTTAGATAGAATCAGCTTTGCCAGTTCCTACTTGTGTTACTTCCTCTGAGCAGCAGTATCCTCATTTGTTTCGAAAAAATAAAATATCACGGACAATTGCTGCTTAACAGGGCTTTGAAAAGTGCAGTTTATGGGGCATCTCCCTCTGAGTGCTCTTTCCCCCATCCCCTGGCCATTCAGATACTACCAACTCACTACCACAAACTGGGGAGACTGCAGAGGAATACAAAGAAGAAAAGTTAAATTCCCAGCAATCCCACGGGTGACATGTTTTGACACTTCTTCTGTCTTTTCTTCAGAGAATGTTTTTCTCATCCTTGCTGTCATGGCGGGATATTGTTTGATCCGATTGTTTGTGTTTTCTCTCATCTTTAGTGCTTCCTATCTCATTACAAATTCTTCAACAACTACATCTCATACTGTTTGGTTCACAGGTTTTGTAATGTTTAAAGGAAAAGGAAAGACATTTCCATGGCAGGAGCTGCTTCTACACATTCAGCCCAGCCTTGTGCAACAGAACAGGAGGCGTTTCTTGATTCTCATTTTCCTAAAACTTCCAACTCCACCCCAGCCTTGCTAACTTCTCTGTTCACTCTCTACTCCAGGGCAAAAACCAGTAAAAAAAAAAATGTAGCAACAACTTAGACTGGCTAAACTTGCCTTCAATTTTACTAACACAAGCCTTTCTTCTGTCACATCCTCCTAGCAAATTCTTCTGAATTCTTTTAGGATAAAGATTAAATAATAACTGTGTGAAAGATCATACCAGGAGAGTCCAGGATTTGGAAAGGGACAGACTATTTGTGAACCGAATAGTATGAGATACAGTTGTTGACTTGGACTCCAGGCCTGGCACCAACACACAGTTGCTGTTGGGGAACTGGTGAGAGCCTTAGTTTCTTTAGGAAAATGGAGATGTAGTTGCGACCCTTCCCAAAAGGATCAGAAGAGGTTGTGGATTTGAAAGCACTGTGTCATCTCCTAACGCTCTACCTATAGAAGGTATAGGAATTCAGATATTCTAAACAAGCTGGGGTTCTAGTTTCAAGCTCCAGTTAGAAATATTTTAGGGACTAGGAATTTTCCTGCCAGGTGGAGCAGTAGGAGTGTTGATACAAACTGCCTATGCTCAGGAGTCAGAAGTCCTTTGTTTAAAGCCCCCGAGTTGAGGACACAGATGACAGATATGATGCCCCACATTCTAACAAGAGCACAGACACACCCTGCAGTATTTCCTAGTGAGAGAGCAGGTCTGGCCCTGCAGATTTCCACCCTCAATACCCATCTCCATGGAACAGAGAGTTATGGGTCTTCCCCTTCCCTTCCATCACAGGGGGCTCCCCCCATCTCAAGACAGGTGAGGAGTTGCAACAAAAGAACCCCTCCTAGAGAATGGAGGTGGCCCTCCTGACCAGAGGCTTGCTAGACGGCAGGAACTGGAAAACCCAGATGGAGGCCGAAGAGAAGGTTCTTAAGAGAATTTGACACATGTTGTCAAAGGTTTGGAGACCCACATGAACATGGAAACTCATGGTGGCTTCCCAATGGGAGGATGCTGGAGGAGTTACAGAGACTTCCTGGAGCAGCCCAAGATGCCGAGCAAGGAGAGAGAAAAGAGTGTCCTTTCGGCTGGGCAAGGACATATGAGAACCCCTAGGCCAAGTGAATGCCACCAAAGGGAGCTGGACTCAAAGCATTGTAGTAAGGGGGGGGGTGTCCTGGGGTAGGGTGGGGTAGGCAATGACAAGAAGGCAACCTGAGAGTGTCTGCCTACGTCATCTCGGAAGAACTCAACATCGCCTCCCCAAAAGTAGCAGTATTCAGACGCCTGTCATGACAGGGAGCCCAGATGACAGCCACACATGTCACTCTGCCCCTTTTCCTCTAAATCACCTTAACCCTGAGGGAGCCAGCAGAGCAGGGGTGGGGAGGGTTCAGGTAGATGGTGGAGCAAGACAGGAGAGTGAAAGGCCAGCTCTTCCTTCTGCACTTCAGGATGCTTTAAATTGGATGAAATGTGGACATTCTGAATTATGCTGGATTGGACTTTTTGATACCTGAAAATGACACTGTTCTTATAACTGAAAATGACATGAAAAGCTATGTGATTCTCCAGAGCCTGGCTGAAATCAGTGATAAAAGATGTAAGCATTCAAATCCAGCCACTTTAAGGAGCTGGTAACACCATTAAAAATTTAAAGGCACGTATCTCAGGACACACACTCCGACACTCAGTGCTGCCCGCACAGAGGCACACAGGGGGCTGTTCACTGTAATACTGTTTATAATAACAGAAACCAGAAGCAAATGCTAATTAATTGGGAAATGATTAAATAAGCAACGGCACATCCATACAGTGGAAAACTATGCTGCAAATTTAAAAAGGAACAGGTAGACTCTATGTACAAAAATGGACGGATCTCCTGAATGTATGGCTGAATGAGAAAAAGCAAGTTGCAGAATATTCCAGTTTGCTAATACTGCTGGGCTGCAAAATACCAGAAACGGATTGGCTTTTATAAAGGAGGTTTATTTGGTTACATAGTCACAGTCTTAAGTCCATAAAGTATCCAAGGTAATGCATAAACAATTGGGTACCTTCACTGGAGGATGGCCAATGGCTTCCAGAAGATCTCTGTTAGCTGGGAAGGCATGAGGCTGGCGTCTGCTCCAGAATTCTGGTTTCATAATGGCTTTCTCCCAGGACGTTCCTCTTTAGGCAGAATCTCCTATTGGGGCATTTGTCCTTTCTTAGCTTCTCAGGAGCAAAAGACTGCTTTCAAAGGCTGTCTCCAAAATGTCTCTGTAAACTGCAGCTCCTCTCTCATCCTGTGCATTCTTCAAAGTGTCCCTCTTGGCTGTAGCAAGCTCGCTCCTTCTGTCTGAGCTTATATAGTGCTCTAGTAAACTAATCAAGGCCCATGCTGAATGGGCGGGGCCACGCCTCCATGCAAATCATCTAATCAGAGTTATTACCTACAGTTGGGTGGGGCGCATCTCCATGGAAACACTCAAAGAATTACAATCTAGTCAACCCTAATACATCTGCCCACACAAGATTGCATCAAAGATAATGGCATTTTGGGGGACAGAATAGATTCAAACCGGCACACAGAATATATCATACTCATGTGAAAGAAAAACACATTATATATTTTCCAAGGGACGTATATATGTCCAGAGAGTCCTGGAAAACTACTCACCAAATCAACAACAGGCAGTACTTCTGAAAAGGGAGGAAGAGAAGAAATCAGGACTGGGGAGCATGTAAGATATCATGAAGTATACTCATGCCTTGTTTATGTTACAAAAGTTAATTTTAAAAGATACTTGCCAGAGCACACATTCCTGAGGGTCTGGAGGCCCAGATGCAAATATCCAGCACCACTGCAGATCTTCATGAGGCATCTCTTGTTTTCTTTCAAAGATTCATGCAAATTCTGTGCTCTACTTCATAATACATTTTGTTAATATGCACACAATGATTTCAATTTTTACTTACTGGTTAAATGACATCACTTTCCCACCACCAACACTATCGAGAATAAGAAGAATCTTGGCATAAACTTGATAATCCAAGACACATCACACACCCAGGGGATGCTCAAACCCTGGGGTAAGGGGCAACGCAGCCTAGCGGGGCCTGGCATCGAAGCCTCATGTCAAGCTGTGGGACCTGGACAAGTTACTTCCCCCTCACAGCCACAGTTCCCTCACCTGTAAAAAGGAAATAATACTGACCTTCCAGTGCTGTTACAAGGACAAATAGATATTGACACATAACAAGCTCTCAATCAATGCTTTTGCTTGCAGTTTTAACACAGCCTTGGCAGGTGCATTTATTGTGCTACCCAAGGAAGTCAGGAGGCACAGGAAATTGCCTCAGGCATCAGTTACTCTGGGTTTCCAGCATTTCCACCAGTGGGAAGTACTAAAGGAAGAGGCTCTGGTCCTTTGGGATGCAAGTGCTGGAGGGACCCATTTCTCTGTCACATTTCACCTTCCTACATCCCCAGAGAGACTCTGACTGGGTCAGTAGGCCACTACCCAACAAGAAACACTCCGATTAGGTAGAGTTTCCCGCAGCATCCCTCGCCCAGTCAGCCATGGACAAGATCACAGGGTCATTTTCTCTCAATGTGTACGGCTCAAGCCAGGGCAACTTTATGCAGAAAGAACCTGTGGCAGCTGTGAAAAGAAATCGTTTCCTGACGTAACTCCAAGGGCAGGGGGTAATTGACCAAGGGCCACCGGTGAAAAGCTGTGAAATCTATCACTGCACACGAGCCAAGGCCATGACTCCCAGGGGCTGCTCCCAGCAAGGAGTGGCAGCAGCAGAGAAAGACTCAGGCAGGTCCGATCCCAGGAGACCCAGGATTCCTCTGATGAGCTACGTGACAGCCAAGGAGGCTTCCACCCACCCTTCCCTCTCCTTCATTTGGCATCAGATTGACATCACAATCTACGTGCAGACAATTCAATGTCATGGGATGCCCATTATAACGGAGATGCTGGGGGGATCCGGAGCAGAGTAACTAACTCTACCTGGGAAGTTTGGGGTTAAGAGAGTGTGATGGTTAGTTTCATGTGTCAACTTGACCAAGTGATAGTACCCAGCTGTTTGGTCAAGCAAGCACTGGCCTAACAATTGCTTCGAGGACATTTGTGGCTGGTTAATAAACCAAGAGGCTGGTTTATTAAATCATCAGTCAATTGGCTGCAGCTGTGACTGATGACTCACCAAAGGGTGTGTCTTCCACATGAGAGAATGCAGTTGGCTGGGTTTAATCCAATTAATCAGTTGAAGACTTATAAGCGAGACAGATATAGGACCTTCACTTCTTCGGCTGATCAGCGAAGCATTTCCTGAGGAGATCGTAGAAGTTGCCAGTTGTTTCCTGAGGAGTTCATCGAACGCATTCATCGAAGATCCCAGTTTATTTCCTGAGGAGATCGTAGAAGTTGCCAGTTCATTTCCTGAGGAGTTCATTGGACTCTTCATTGGAGTTAACAGTTTGCTGACTGCCCTAGAGAATTGGACTCCTGCATACCCACAGTTGTGTGCGTCACTTTTAGCTTATATTCATAGATACCTCTCATTGATTCTGTTTCCCTAGAGAACACTAACTAATAGAGCATAAGAAATAGTGGTCTTTAGGGAGCCTTGAGGGATGAGTGGGAGGGAGAAGGCATTCCTAGCAGAGAGAGTTGCATGGAGTGGGGTGGGAGTGGGATACCCCAAGAGTTCAGTGTCGCCATAGTGTGGACGGGGGAGTAGGACAAGACAAAAAAGGTGGAAAATGGCAAGGTGCTTGGAATACCAACCCAAAGACTAGAGGCTTTATCCTGTAGGCAACAGGAAGTCATTGAGAGGTTTTGAGCAGCTGGTCCACCTGATCGAATCTGTGTGAAGAGGATTAGGTGGGGCAATGCCGGAGGCTCAGGGGGCAATGAGGGGGTCACAGCCTGGCACTGGGCACTTGTCCCTTTACACAGATTGAATGAGAAAGAAGTCAGAACACCAGAGTTCTCACCAATGGCATTGGATTTCACAGCCAAAGAATCCTTTTATTTTATTGTTTTATTTTCTATCATGAAAGAGCTACTCTCCCAGGGCCAGGGGCCCAACCAGGCCTTTCTATGGGAGACACACCCAGGAGCCCCCCACCCCCAATCTTGAGGCCTTTCTTACCTAGCTTTTGCGCTATCTCCTAGTCTCATCCTCACCATCCCCCAAGGATATCCCCCCATTGGTACCACTTGCCAGGGGTCACCAGGCCCTTTCACACATCATCTTCCCTTAGGACAGGAGAGAAGGGGCCTGAATCCCCAAGGCCTCTAGCTCTAGGGAAAAGGTCCCTCATTCTGGGCCTCAGTGGTTACTCCAGAGCCCAAGAAATGGGCCTTTGAGCTAAAAGCAAAGAAGACTCAAACCAGTAAGCAGAGAGGGGCCAACTCAGAGGGAGGGGGCCTTCTATTCTCCCGAGGCAGCAGGGACTGAGTGGAGTCAGCAGCAGGCTCTTTCTCCAGGTTAGCAATTTGGGGAAATTTCTCAATGCCCAAGACACTCAGTAAACATACTCCAGAGGCCAAGGGAGTAAGTTGGAGGTAGATTTACCCATCCTGGCAGGACCCAGCATGGGACCTGACAGTTCTAAAGGGTCTGTTGAATGGAGAACTATGTTTTGGATTTTCTGTACCTGGATCTACACTGATCATGGACTAGAGAGTTGGGCTGCTCAGTGGCTCTCAAAGAGCCTCCCCAGGATCAGCAGCATCAGCCATCACCTGGGAACTTGTTAGAAATGCACATTTGTGTCTTGTCCCAGACCTCCCAAATCAGAAACAAAGCAATCTGAGCTTTAACAAATTCTCCAGGTGATACTGATGCAGGCTCAGGTTGGAGAACCACTGATGAAGACCTAAGTGAAAGGACTTTTAGCATGTCTGGGCTCCCTGCTCCAACCCCCAAAGAGAGAGGGGAGACTAAGGCTGAGGGTCTCTTATTCCACAGAGTTCTGAAGCTCCTCCCCAGTCCTGCCCCCTTTTCCCTCCCTTCCTCTGCCTCAGTTTCCTCCTGGAAGCCTGGGCACCCTCTGTCCCCAAACTCCGGTTTCCTCACTGACCTCCCTTCAGATCTTCTTTCCCCTCTGGCTCCTGGGCATAGTGTCACCCTAACCCCTTACCTAGACCGCATCCCACCCTTCTCAGAACTCTTGGAGATCCCCAGTCTGGTCCATCTACTCTTAAGTACTGTCAAAGCCCCCTCCCTTGTCTCCCCCTGGGCCTGACGAACAAGACCTAAGCCCCCCCAGCCGTCAGGACCCGGCATCCCCCCACCCCCTGCCAGCCAGGCGGCTCAGGCCTCCTAGCCATCTTGCCCCACGAGCAGCAGCGGCTGCGCGTTTTTGCCCTTGTCGTGCCAGCACACGTCAAAGAAGGGGTACACGGGCCCGGGCAGGCGCTCGCGGAAGGCAAACAGCAGGGCGAGCGCGTCAGCATCACTGGCGTCGTAGAAGGCGAGGACGCCGTCAGCAAAGCTGAGGTAGAGGCCGATGCGCGACGGCCGCGTCTCCGGGGCGCGCAGTGCGCGCGGCTCCTTGGCCTCGACGTGCGCCTCCAGGATCTTGCCGTCACGCAACCCGAGCAGCCAGAGGCCCTGCGAGGGCACCGCGTGCAGCCGGCCGCGGCGACAGGCCTCGGCCGCGATCACACCGAGGGCCCAGCGCGGCTTGTCGCCCACTTCCACTTCCCAGTAGTGCTCGCCTTCAGAGAGCAGCTGGTGCGCCACCACCGCCATCGCCTTGTCGAACTGGCGCGGGTCCTCGCCGGCGGGCGGCGCCTTCTGCTCTGAGCACTCCACGCGGCGACCAGACGGCGACAGCACCAGGCTCGGGTGCGCGGAGCTCGGGTCAAAAGTTAGCTCCTCCAGCGCTGCCAGAGGGACAAAGGGCAGGTTTGCCTCCACGGAGCAGTCTCCCAACCAACATTCACTCTGCGCTTATGGACCAGCTGAGGGCCTCCCTGCTCTCTGAACTTCAGTTTTCTGGGCTGTAAAATGGAACCATAATTGCCTCCCTCCAGGGATGTGGGGAGAGTTAAGTTGATTCAAGGCATGTACCTCAGCTGGCCCAGAAAAGGTCCAGGACCCAAGATCACAGAGCGGAAGACTTGCCCCGGCCTCCTGTGTGCCCTCAGCTGACCTTGACCCAGTCGCTGGGTCCTGCTTTCCTCTCAAAAACAACAGGGGGCTCTCCATCCCCACCTATCCACAGAAGCTGGGAGCACCCCATGCATTCTAGCTCTGGGGAGGGGAGCAGAGCTCTCAGGCCTCCCCAGCCAGCCAGAGGCCTCCAGAGTCAGCGTCTGACCCAGGCCAGTCCCCAGGGCCCCAGCAGCTCTGCAGATCCTCCACTCCCAATTTGTAGGGATTATCATTTCCATTCTCCAGAGAGGGGCAGAGACTGGCCAAGTATCATACAGGTTGCCAGGAGCTCGCACCCAGGCCTTGGCCTCCACACCAAAATTCCAGCAGCAGCGGCACCGTTGGAATAAGTAAGGTCTTCTCCATGCCAATCACCCATCTGCAAACCCATACCCTCAAACATCTCTCTCCTCCAAACACCACCATGGGCTAGGGGGGTAGAGCAAGGTAACCCCAGAGGTAAAGAGGCAATGGGCATCCTCTTCAATGCCTTCCCCAGCTGGGAAAGTATGCCAGCCCCTCCCAGTACCTGGCATCAGAGCCCGGAACATCTTCCTCCACACCTGGAATTTGAAGTCATCTGAGATGATGGGCAGCTGGATGTCCAGGCGTGCAGGTGGTGGTGACTCTCCCAGGATCTTCTGCAGCCTGGGAGTGGGATGGTAGGGGGGGTGAATAGGTAGGGGACCTCCTGGGGGAGGCATGGGGTAGAGAGAGGCAAGAGGAAGCACCGCAAGGAAAGGAAGACAAGGGCTGAGGTGGAGTTCCAGGGTCTGCCCACATCACCCTTCTGTTGGGATCAAGGCCAAACTTCTCAGCCCCTTACAGGTGGGCCCCCCATCTGCCATGCCAGAACTCATCTTTTCTCCCACTTACCAGTTGTTGCACTTGTTCTTCCCACTACCTACAATGTTCTTCCCCCAACTCTGTACCTAGCCAACTTCTATTCATCCCTCCAGGGCCTAACTCAAATGCCCATTCTTCTGGGAAGCCTTCCCTGACCACCCCCTTCCCTCCACAACAGCACTGAGCACACAGCGAGGCCCGCAGCCCTCCTTGCCCACATCTATCTCTAGCAGAGAGGTCCCCGAGGGTAAGGCCCCTGTCTGGCTGGCATATTTCCATGTTCAACACAAAGCCTGGTTCAGTGAAATAGCAGTGGACTGAATGGGGGATGCAGGTATAGTGTAGGCAGACGGTGAGCCAGCGACATCCCTAGAAGACCAGGGTAAGTCAGGGAAAGGGACAGGGACAGGTGGGTCTCACCTGCTGGTCACCAGGCAGTATTTCTGGAGAGAGAAAGAGGGAGTAGAGGTGAGGCAGGCAGGGGTACACTGGAGACCCCCAAGAATAGGGTGAATGCTGAGTGTGGGGTCAGGGAGAATCAGAGAAGCCGAAAGAGACCCTGAAGTCAAGGCCACCCCTGGTTAGACCTTCACCTCTGTGTGAATTAGATCAAAGGGGCTATCTCCCCAAGAGATTCGAATTCCACCTGTTAGAAGATCGTCCCAATAAATACACAAAGCTACCACGCCTATGACCTCCTTGGCACTCACTTAGAGCTAGTGTCCTTGGGCAGTGCCCAACCTGACCCACCAGAACAGCAGCCCTGGGTTTCCCGCACCCCTCCTCGCTGTGTGACCCTGGCCTCTCCCTGCCCCTCTCAGGGTCTGTCAGGGTCTGACAACGGGCTGAGGTCTCCTCTGGGAGGAGGGTCATCCAGGGCTCACCATGAGGAACTCGGTCTGCGGCTTGTCGGCCACCTCCTCCAGCACCTTCTCCATCTGCCGCAGCTGCTCCAGGTAAGAGCCCAGGCCCGCCACCTCCCGCCGGAGGGCCACTCCCGCCTCATCCCGCACACGCTCTGCCTCGCTCTCCAGGGAGGACTCCAGCGCTGCCAGGAACACCCGCATCTTGCCCAGCTGCTCCCCCACAGCCCCCCGGAAACGACGCACAGTCTCCTGTGGGGACAGACAAGATAGAGCACTTGGCTGGGAACCTCAAGCCTGGACCCCGGTCCCCAGGCTCCGGCGCGCCGTGCCCCTCACCTCCACCTCCATCAGCTGATGCTCCAGCACAGACCGGCTCTTCTCCTTGCGCGTGCGTGCCTCCTGCAGCTGCAGCTTCTGCTGCGGGAGCTGTGTCTGGGGGGGGCCATGAAGAGGCGATGGGAAGGCTGCCCCCTCCCCAACCCCACACTTCCCCCACTAAACATGCCCTCTCTGGCTCAGCCTCAATGCTAGTTCCTCCCCCAGCCAGGACAGGCTAACATCCTACTATTCCCCAAACCCACTCACCTGCCCGCAGGCCTTTGCCTGTGCCTATTCCTGGGGCCTGGAATGCCTTCTCCTCCCCTCGGTGGGTTTTGTTGACCGCACTCTAGGTTAGCTTCCCCTCCCATCACCTTGGCAGCCAGGCCCTCCCCACCCACCACCCACCCCAGCACAGGTCTTTGTGAGAATGACAAACACAAACGTGGCCATCGGGTCTCTCTACCAGACTGGTGAGCACAGGCCCTGGCACCCAGCAGGCTTCGGGGTATGTGCCAGGAGGAATTCAACCTCCCGGTATTCCCGACCTTCCCCCCATACTTATAGGCAGAAGATCAGCAAAACATCCTAGCCAGCCTCCCTGCCCTCCCGTCAGCTCTGGGGCAGGCAGTTTCATCAAACTGGCTTCTTTGCTAACAGACCAAATACACAGTGTGAGCCGGATCCTAAACAGGGCTGTCACTTTGCAACTCTTGAAATGCAGGTACAGGGGAGCTCCTGACAGCCCCCCACTGGAGCCTCTCCTGGCCAGGAGGGACGTGGCCCTGAAAGCAGACAGTGCAGGGTTCATCCTGCCTCCATGGCTTCCAGCCTCAGCTTCCTCCTCTGCAGAATGGGAACAGGGATTCCTACAGTTGTGTCCCCACCCTGCTCTTGAGAAACCGGGAGACCTCAGCTCACCTCTTTGAAAAGTTGCCTGCCAGGGCAAGTCCCCACCCTGTGGGGGCTGCAGGGTTGGGCCACAGGGTTGGACCCAGGGCTCCCCTGGCAGGCAGCCAGCTCAGTCTCCTCCCCAGTTCATCCTGGGGAATGAACTGGGAAGGAGCAGCAGGGCGGGCCGGGTGGCTCAGGGCACACGACCGTCGGAGGTTCAGAGGCAGCAGTGCTGAGCCATGGGGAGGAAGCGGGACGCCATCCTGGAGGCACTGGAGAACCTGACCTCTGATGAGCTCAAGAAATTCAAGCTGAAGCTGGATGTGGTGCCGCTGCGCCAGGGCTTCCGGAACATCCCGCGAGGGGCACTCGGGCCGCTGGATGCCGTGGACCTCACAGATAAGCTGGTCGCCTTCTACTGTGAGGACTATGGCGCCGAGCTGACGGCAGCCGTGTTGCAGGACACGGACATGCAGGAGGAAGTGTCATGGCTGCAGGCAGTTGCATGAGTCTCCAGAGCCCGACGGATCCCCATTCAGCCACCCTCAGTCTGGCACATGGGCTCCAGTGCCAGCCCATCTGCCTCGCCCAGGACCCAGGTGGCCGGTCCTGCCCCAGTGTCCTCCCTGCCCCCCTCTTCTCTCAGGCTCCTTCCTGGGCTTCCCCCTTCCAGACTTCTGACCAGGCTTTCCCTGCCACTTGGGGCTGAGCTGATGCAGACCTGGCGGCCTGTATCCCCCACTCTTGCATCCCTCAAGACTGTCCCATTTCACCAGCTCTGTTCTCTCTTTGCAGATAAAGGTGGAAGGAGTTGGAAGTTCTGGGATCATCAGCAAAGGTAAGAGTTTGGGCTGAAAGGGCTCCTGGGAAGAGGAAGCTCCTGTTCTTGGCCAAGAGACTGCCCTCCAAGGCTTGGAGGCTGGAATGGGCAAGGCAGGAGCAGGAGGGACAGCAAGCCTGGGCCCCAGGGTCTGGGGGCCTGAAAGCTGGCCTGAGGACGGGGATCTAAACCCTCTAGGAGTCTGGGGGCCAAGGAAAGGAGCAGTGCAACTCTGATGTTTGTAGGCAAAGACAGCCCCCCCCCCAGAAGCCTACCAGGAAGATGAAGAGAACGACACCACCTCGAGGAGCAAGGGCCCCTCTGTGCCCCCAAGCAGTTACCCTCCCGCCCTTGAACCTATCTTTTATTCTTTTACAGCCCAATAAATATTTTATGACAGACCTACTTAGGCCTGGGTGGACACATACCCGCCTGGGTCTACATGCGTGTGCACACGTGTCCGCTGACATTTGCCACACACGTAACACGTATGTGCCAGTGTGTGCCTGTGTGTCCTTGCAGACCTCTGGAGCTTTGGGAGGGCGTGCCTGCCCGTGTTTGTGGCATGTGTTCAAGGCATTTATAAGTGGGCGTGCACAAGATTGCACACCTGGAGAGATATACAGAGAGGAGCAGGTACATCTCCATTCGCCAATGTCCCAGTGTCATTGCTGGCCGCCCGTGAGGACCGTAAGCCTGGGGTCATGCACCACCAGGACTTCCAGCTCCAGCCAGTAAGGCAGCCTGGACTTGGCTCTCGGTATTACCCTGATCCCACGCACAGAGGTGCGGGCCCAGGTGTGCCCTGGCCTCCCCGCCGCTGTTTCAGTTCAGCCCTATCTCGGGATCACCAAGCCAGCGCGAGTTTTGTTTGGCAGCTTCAGGGGTGCTTGGGCCTCCGCGGAGCAGCCGTGCAGACCCAACAGCCCCGCCCGCAACTGCCTGGCCACGCCCCGAACCCCCACACCTCTAGTTTTTCGTAGACCTACGCCACGCAGACGTGCCGCCTGACAGGCCCACCCAGGGGTCCTGAACCGCGGGGGGCACTGGCACTGCCCCTGTCCTCTGCTGCGTCCCCCAACTCTAGGCGCGCTGGAGGGTCTGCGGCAGGTTCCTGCAGGGTTATCGCAGACCCGGTTCCCTGGCCCCCGGCCCCGCCCGCTTCCCCGCGCAACTCCAGGCGCCTAAAGCTCAGAACCCAAGTAAGGGCAGCGACCTTCCTACCAGGCCCCACCCCTGATCGGGCAGGCCCCGCCCCGCCCCATCCAGCAATCCCGGGCGACCCCACCCCCGCCGGGACCCGCGGGTTTCCGCACCTTGAGGCGCGCGTGGGCCTCGGCGGCCGGCAGCAGGCGGTGGCCGCGGTGCGAGCCGAGCGAGGCGCACACGCCGCACACGAGCGTGCGGTCCTGCTCGCAGTAGATGCTGAGCGGGTCCAGGTGCTCCTCGCAGTGGCCCTGCGGCACCTGCGCCAGCCCCTCCACCAGGCGCGCCAGCTGCAGGTTGGTGCTGAGCGCCTGCGGCCGCGTGGGGGCCTGGCAGCTCGGACAGAGCACGGTGCCGTCCTCCGCGGGCTCCCCGGCCACGCGGCCCAGGCAGGCGCGGCAGAAGCTGTGGCCGCACTCGGCCGTCACGGGCGCGTCGAACAGCTGCAGGCACAGCGGACAAGACAGCTCCTGGTGCAGGAGGCCGGGCGCAGCCGACATGGTGGGCCTGGGTGGAGGAGGGCTCCATCAGGGGGGCCCAGGGAACCGCGCTCCCCGCCGAGAGGAGCCCCAGCCTATAAAGACCTCTCACATGTCATACTGGAAGGGCCCAGGGCTCAAGCCAAGGGGGAAGGGGGACTCAGTTAACCTCAACTGCAGTTCTCCCCAAACAGCCCCTCCCCAGGCCCTTCAACTCCAATTCCCAAACACCAGTCCGGTTCCCAAACACAGTCTTGCCCACTGTCCATGCCCTGGGCCTCAGACTCTGACCAGATCTTGGCCCCAGCCCCCAATCCCCCAGAGCCCCCTCCCCCAGCCCTCCTCTCACCACCTCTCCAAGAGCCCTTGTCCCCTCTCCCCCACACCTCCAAGCCCACCGGACTCACGGGTCTGGATGGGGATCTTAAGCCAAAAGAGACTTCCCAGAGGCCCAGTCAAGGTTAGACTTATCCTTGGAGGATCGGAGTTGTGTCCCACGGATGGCAAGGGGCAAGCCGTAAGCTCAGAGCAGGAGGAGATGGGTCCCAGAGTTCGCGGGGACAGCTGGCCACCATAGGTAGTGGGCACACAGTGAACAGCCGACAGACACTCCCAGCCTGGGCCCAGAGCTATATTTAGCTACCTGGCCCACCCCACCACCACCACCACCCCCCATCACTTCTGGAAACTGTTCTAAAAGTGAAAACTGAGTGGTCATCACATGTCAGGGCCACCTGTCCTGGCCCATCTAGCTGTTCCCTCTTTGGCCCAGCCTGGAGCCAAGCCTCAGAGCCAGCCAGGAGACAGCCTGTCACACCACAGAAAAGACAGATGCAGAAGGGGGGCATTGTCCCCTCCCCCACCACAGCTCCACACTCTCCAGCCTCCCTCTTCCTCCCCTGAGGTCTCACCCCCTTGTCACCCGCACATTCCCTAGGCTTATGGTTCATCAAGTCACACTGAACCCAAGTAAAGGCAGCAACCCTCCTGCAAGGCCCTGCCCCACCCAGCAATCCCGTATGACACACCTCCAGCCCCCCACAGGGGCCCCAGGTGAGTGATAGTCTCACCTGCCATAGGGCAGGACCCCACCTCACCCCAAAAAGCTTCCTTCCTCCAGAGCTGAAGGGAGGAAGGTCTTTTCCATGTTGGTCTCCCCAGTGCACAGTACAAGCCCACTGGAGCAAAGTGGCCTCCTTAAATGCTTGGAGAATGAATGATAGACAGTTGAATGAATGAATGAATGAACCAAATCCAGAGCCTACAGCTCAGAGCTCAGTCCTGCCCTGGGAGCCTCAGACCTTCCGGTATGCTTAGCCTTTAAGATCCAGTTTAAATTTCATTCAGAATAAAAACCAAAGTGCACACAGGCCTCCAAGGCCCTTCTCCTTCATCTCTCTGACCACATATCTCACCCCTTTCCCTCTGGCTCCCTCTGCCAGGCACCTCCAGCCTCAGGGCCTTTGCACTTGCCACCTCCTCTGCCTGGAACACTCCCCAACCCCACCCCCACCCCCACCCCCAGATATTGCATGACTCCCTCCGTCTCCTCCTTCAGATCTTGACTTAAGGTAACATTTTCAGCAAGGCCTTTCCTAATGCCCTGATTTTAAATCTCATGTCTCCCCAGCATCTCCTCTGCTTTCTGTTTCTCGTAACAGTTATCAGCATCTGACATGCAATATAGTTTGCTTCTTTATTGGTTTATTATCACGAATCCTCTTCTCTACTTTCTGTTTCTCTTATACTTAGCATCTGGCATGTAATATAATTTACTTCTTTACTAGCTATCAGAATATAACTTTTGTTTACTGCTTGTCTCCAGTTTAGAATAAACTGTGGCACACAGTAGGTGTTCAATAAATGCTTGAATGAATAAATACACAGACTCACTCAGCCCCTCCTTTGCCAACTCAGTCTCTGGCTTTCTTCCTCTCAGCATCCCTCAGCCTGTACCTGGGTTTGCTCATTTCTCTCTCCACCTCTCTCTGTCTCTCTCAATCTGAGTTTCTGTTTCTGCTTCAGTCTCTGAAACTGGCCTTTGGATGCTCTCTAGGCCTCTCCACTGGGGCTTTAATACTCATTTTTGTCCTGAATGTTCTCACGAGGTGCTCTGGATCAGAGAAAGATTTCTTATTACGTGCTTCCCTGTAACAGTAAGTGCTTTGGCCTCCCTGTGCTCCAGGGTTAACCTAGACCACTTTGTTGGGGGAGGGGGGTGTTGCCCTCAGGAAGCCACTTCTCTCCACCAACTACTCTGGCTCCTGTCCAGGGAGCAAGGGTGAGCCTAAGGTGAGGCAAGTCCTCAAGGTTCTCTCTTGCCAGGAGTCAAAGCTCGGGGCTCTGAGCACCTCAACCAGAAAGCGGGGGGGCAGGGGAGGAGGGATTACCATCGCTCCTGTGTCACCTCCCTCGGTGGAAACCACCTGGCAGCCTCCAGGAACCAGCAGGTTCTGCCTCCACCTCCCTGGGGGCCCCTGGGCAAGCCCCTGCCCTCCTCAGAGCACTGACTTCCCTATGGACCGGGGAGGAGGACACACACTTCCCTAACTCACAGTCGGGAGGTTGAGGGTCTGGAAGTCTAATCCCTGCTCATCACCTGTTTTTCCCACTATTGCACAGTCTTCTGAATGTGCTTTGTAAATTCCAGAGTGTTCTGCAAGTAAGAAGAACTTAATATTATAATTAACTATTAATGCAACATCTGCCCCCCTAAGGGTGTTTGGACAGTCTACAGGAAGCATGTGTCTCCTGTATACAGGACATGGAGCCAGATGGACATGGGTTCAAATCTGTGTTTCATCACTGACTAGCAGTGTAGGCTTCCAGAGTAATTTCTGAAAACCTCAGTTTTCTCTTCTGTAAGGGTGCAATATGTACACATACCTCTGGGGTTGTTGGGAAAATTAAATGAGATATGCCTCAGTGCTTAGTACAGTGCCTGGAACACAGCAAGAGTCAAAAAAAAGGGAGCTCTTGTACTATTACCACTAATTCCCACCAGTACTTACAATGGGCTGAGCATCTAGCAGAACCTTGATACATCTTTTTTAGAATTAACAGGTTCTCCAGAAATGTTGTTCACTTCCCTACTCATTGAAGTTCAGAATTTACAGTGTGCTCCCAGAGCACATCCACCTGCCAAAAGGTGTTGCTTGAGAACACCGAGCTCCAGCTGGAAACAGCTGCAGGAGTGAGGTCTCCAGTTCTCCCAGAGGAAGGGATGCATTCCCCCAGCCCCAGATCTTGGCCTCACTGTGAAGTCACCCCGAAAGCACTAACTCTCGTTCTGAGGGGATATCAGGTGAAAATCACAGCCAGGAACTCGCGTGTCTCAGTCCGAATGTGTGTGGGAGAGGGAATGGGACTGGGGCCGATCACCAGGTGCAGCCTGGGCTCAAAAGGAAGGGCCAAGGGAAGAACACAGTGTCACATTCATCAAAACACACGGCCTCACCTCCCTCACACCCAGGAAGCCGGGATGCCCCCTACGCCACCTCATCATTATACACTCACATGCTCCCCTGGGTGCAATTTCCTGTAGCCCCAAAGATACAGTTAAAATGGGTTTTATTAGGTTTTATTTAAAGCAAAGATCACCCCAAGTGTTCGAGAGATGCCTCAGATGGCTGCATGGAGGAGGAGATCCCTGCTGTGTGTGGAGGTTGAATCAGGCCATCATTTGTCAAAATTCCATGGAGCAAACACCTAAAGTTTCTAAGATTCTAGTTAATATGAAAAGAGTGCTGGTTTTTATGGTTCTAGATTATGGGATTCTTCTGCCATTCCATAAAGGCTTACTGAGGCCAGGCTTGTGCCATGCCCTGGGATGTTCTTTGTAGACCAGAGAGGGTCAAGATCTGGTTTCTGGTTTCTGCCCTCAAGGGGAAACAGGTAAGCAAAGAGGAACCCTTGTTTCATAAGAGGTAGAGGTAAAATGGCGTCCTGGGGACATGGCCAAGGGATAATTCATTTTGCAGAGGACAGACTCAGAAGCTATATCACCCCCTGCTAAGTGATTTTAAATGAGTCCCTCAATTTCAGTGTAAAATAAGGCTAATATTCCCTATCTCACAGGAATTGCTGTAAAGTTTAGAAATAATACATGTGCAGGATCACAACCTAAAGAGGGGCTCAAATTATTATATTATTTCTTGAAAAAGGTTAGTGTTGGAGGATTAACTGGCAGAAATTCACTAAGCAGCCCAGGTGGAAAAAGAGGCCAAGCAGACAGCAGGTGCCACACGTGCAAAGGTACAGAGCCAACAGGGCAGAAGGTGCAGCTGAGGAAGTTGGCAGGGACCTTGACGGCCAGGCAAAGGAACTTGAACTTGATTCCTAGGGCACTGGGGAGCTGTAGGATGTTTCCTGAGCAGGGAAGGGGCAGGATCATATGTGTGGGTTAAGGAGATGTATCATCCTGGCTGCAGTGTATAAAATGAGTTGGAGATTCTAGAAGGACAAAGACCAGTGAGGAGGCACAAAAACAAACATGAGTCAAAGGACACTGCCTGTTGGACAAATGCCACCCATGGTAAGGATGTTAGCACCTAGCACTACCCCAACCTGTGTGGGCAAACAGATAAGGCTGGGGAGCAGGGCCCTGCCACCCTGCTGGGAACTCTGGAATATACCATGCGGTAGATGTCACAGACTCATTTGTTCTTTCAGCAGATCTTTACTGAGCATCTACTATGTTCTCTGATGATGCTGGGAATTCAGCAAAGAACAAGACAGACAAGGTCTCTGCTCTTGTGGAGTGCATGTTCTAGTGGGGAAATGGATGTCCAATAAAGGAATAAAGATATAATACATTAGGGTCCCTACAACCCAGCTGAAAGGGAAAAAATAAAGGATTCCCAACACCCTTCTAGGAAGTAGAGCCAGAATTCAAACTGGACACCAGTTGGCTTCAAGTCCATGGTCTTTCAGTTCCTGGAAGTGATATCTCTCTTTGAAGATTTTGCATGTAAGGCAAACCTTCCAGTTACTGGTCTCTTCCTCTGAGACGCAAGGCCCATTCATCCATTATCACTCCACAAATGTTTACAGTGCACCTACTAGACCAATGACCTGGACAGGTGTGATTTACAGACCAGCAGGGAAGATGGATGTCAAACAATTTCATTACAATTTTGTTCCAACTGCTATGGGAGCTACAAATAAGCAATGGTGGTGGTGAACTAGTAGGGAGGGACCATAAACCTCCTCTCCCAGAGGAAGTGACATTGACCTGGAGGCTTATAGTCTCAAAGTTCGTCAAGCAGAGTGCAGGAGATTTCCAGATTGGAGGAACAGCATGTGCAAAGGCTTGGAGAGGTGAAGGAGTCTGGCACATCTGAAGGACTGAGAGGCTGCTGTGGCTGGAACTCAGAGATGGAGGAAGAGCAGGATGTGGTGCAACACAGGGCTGGTGAGGTCCACGGGGTGGAGCAGCAGACCTTCCAAGCCATGCTAAGAGGCACAGTGCCAGCTCCACTGGGACCCCTCTCCACCTTTCACCTGCTCTCCTGGGCCAAGGACCCTGAGCCCAGAGTGGCTCTCCTCCATGGCTTCCCGTCCAGTTGAGAATTTTCCCAACCATTACAAGCAATTTTGTGCATCACTCCCCCCACCCCAAATTCGTCTCCTGGGACCAAATCCTGGCTCAGCCAAGAAGCATTTGACAAAGATTCAGGAGCCCTCAGACAGCCCGTGTTATGTTGGAATATTTGCTAATTATAATATGTGCTATTATTCCCATTTTACAGAGAAGGAAACTGAGGCACTGGGGGATAAACCACAAGCAGCTGCACTGCCCTTTTTTACATCTCACTGCTCCCCAGTATGCAGAATTCAGGGAGCGCCATGGCTCTGGCCGTGATGATTCTATGATTCTAAGATTCTATGATATATGAGAGAGGATGCCGAGGTTCAGGGAAACGTGGAGATTTCGGGCTTCTGGAATTCCCGGATTCTAAGCTTTGGCGCTCCAAGAAACTCAGTGAGAGTGAGCCCAGGTGCCCGTCCGTGCCAGCTGGTGGAAGCCCGGAGGTACAGGCGCCAGCCATGAGCCCCTCTCTGCCTGAGCTCCAGGGTCCTTCCTCACCGAACAGCCGGAGAACGGGATCCTGGCGCCCCCCGATGGCCAGGGGACCAAGTCCGGAGGTCTCAGTGGGCGGGCACCAACAAGGTAGTCGGGGCAGCCCTTTGCCAGAGTTCGACGGGCTGGGGAGGAGGCGGGAGTTGGGGGAAGGCGGAGAGTCCCAGGTTCCGCCTCGGAGCAGACTTCCTGGTCCGCGGCGGGCATCCTGGGTGAGCGGCAGCGGCGGCGGGGGACCCCGGAGCCATGGGGCGCGCGCGCGACGCCATCCTGGAGGCGCTGGAGAACCTGACCGCCGACGAGCTCAAGAAGTTCAAGCTGAAGCTGCTGTCGGTGCCGCTGCGCGACGGTTACGGGCGCATCCCGCGGGGGACGCTGCTGCCCATGGACGCCGTGGACCTCACCGACAAGCTCGTCAGCTTCTATCTGGAGGAGTACGGCGCCGAGCTCACGGCGGTCGTGCTGCGCGGCATGGGCATGCAGGAGACGGCGGAGCAGCTGCAGGAGATCACGCACAAGGGTGAGCGCACCCCCGCCGCGCGTTCAGTTTGGCGGTTTACCCTCATCTCCGCCCACATTTTCCCCTGCCGAAACCACACATCTGCCCCCCTAGGGCTCTTTCGCTTTCCGTTCCTCCTGCTCTTGGAAAAGGGCTCCTCCTGCCGGGAAGGAAGCTTCCCGCGCTTGGCCCTGACTCGGCCTTCGGACCAAGGGGCCCCGGCGAAACTAACGGGGACTCATTTCCTTACAGGCCCTGCAGCCGCGCCAGCCGGGATCCTGGCCCCTCATCAGATGGCGGCCAAGCCAGGTGAGCCCGCCACGCCCAGCCTCACCTGCTTGGGCGCCTCTCCTGCCCCTGCCCCACCCCACCGCAGCCCTGCACCCCTGCCAGCCGCTCTGGGAGCATGAGTGGAGCAAGGCCCGGCCAACCTTCCGCACCCACCCACTCACATACCTCCTGGTGAGGAGGAGAAAGACAAGTTTATACCCATCCCACTATCTCCGGAGGCCTGGTGGGCTGTCCCCTTTGAGCCCCACCCTTTAGGGTTGTATTCCGAGGAATTTCTGGAAAAAGCAATGCGTCGGGCAGGGACAGGCCCCCGGCCCCCGCCCTGGTGCTGGCTCACCTCCGCGCCTCCCTCCCGCCTCCAGCACTGCACTTTGTAGACCAGCACCGGGCCGCCCTCATCGCGCGGGTCACGGAGGTGGACGGGGTGCTGGATGCCCTGTACGGGAAGGTGCTGACCGAGGAGCAGTATCAAGCCGTGCGCGCGGAGTCCACCAGTACCACGAAGATGAGGAAGCTCTTCAGCTTTGCTCCAGCCTGGAACGTGGTGTGCAAGGATCTGCTCCTCCAGGCCTTGAGGAACACCCAGCCCTTCCTGGTGGCTGACCTGGAGCAGAGCTGAGGTGTCTTCCCCAGCAGCAACTCCACTTTCCAACCCCTGGTGATTCCAGCTAACTCATCCTAAGTCTGATTTTTTTGTACACAATATATGCAAAACCAACTTCTACTTGTGTTTTTTTCCTTCTTCCAGCCTGGAAGCATATGCAGAAAGAGCAAGGTAAATTTCCAAATGCCAGTCTCAGGTGAAGCGCTGGTTTCACTGCCTGCTCCTAGGGCATCAGTCCATAACCGTGCTTCCTCCATCCTGTCTCAGTCACCAGGGAACATCTCCTCATTCATCATTTGGTGGCCCCTCCAGTGCTACCCCAGAGGGTCTGCCCTGGAGATTAGTTTTAAGACCTCTGTTACCCAGGTCTAAAAGATAAAAAGGGGGCCATGTACAGAAGGGCCTGGAAGTGCTGGGGGCCAGATTTGGAGGCACTTAAAAATGAACTAGTTCACATAATTTCTCTACCTTTCGCTTTCTCAATGGAAAAAGTAATTCCCAGTTTGGAGCAATTTCCACAGAGATATGAGAGTTATTGTCTAAATGAAGACCACAAGCCAGCAAGTGCAGTTCCAGGGTTCCTTCAGACACTGGCACTGACACCAGTGCTTAACTGCCCCCTTTGCTCCACCACCCCACCACCCCCCTAGAGGAAGGCCTTATAGGTTGCACTCTGCCCAGAAAACCCCAACCACGGCAAAAGCAGAATTTTAGATAATGCGTTCTGGAAGTTTTTTTTTTCCTTGATGAAATTAATTTTTGCCTAGAAGGCAAACATTCTCTCCAAAAACCAGTGTGTAAGGGGCCTTTCCAGAGGCTCTGAGGGAACCAGGACTCTCAAGTTCCAACTCTAGTTTGCATCCAACCCCTTTCTGGCCTGGGAAATGGGGTGTGTGGGGAGAGCAAAGCAACATGCAACACCAAGGAGACCCAGAATCCTCTCCTTAGGAGTTACTATCACCACACAAGGTGGAAGTTGGGGGTTCAGGTGTGAGGGTAATAAGGTGCTTGGCTCTGTGTCATTCACAGTGATATGCCAGCCCGCAAAGCAAGCTGTAGAAAGACCTCACTTTGCACACCTTCACCAACATCACACCTGAACCAGAGGTGCATGTTATCTCATTCTGGATAGGGGCAATTAGTCTATTGTGTATGTACTGGATCACCAGGGTGGCAGGAGAAACAAGCAGCTTGCTAGAGGGCGCTGCCAAGAAGCTACGAGGTGGCCACCACCAAGACCACATGGCCACGAGACTGCTCCAAATGCCACCTGGGCCTCCAAGAGCAAAGCTGAACTTCCCCAACAGAACAGCCCCAGTACTCAGCATCCTACGGGACAGTCTTTCAGCCAGCCTCCCCATAAAATGCTGTTGTTCCCCATGCCATCCTCAGCACCCTTCTTCCAAGCAGTCTTACTCAACACTGCCCTCCACCCCCCACTGATGTGTTCACTTACATTCCCCAAGGACTTCACCCATTTCTAAAACTGAAATTGTCTTCCTTTTACTATCTTTTATCTTACCTATGGCAACAGCAGCAGCCTCATCAGAAACCCAGAAGGAATTCCCCCATAAAGCCCAGATCTAGTGTCTCAAGTCCTGTCTTCCAACTTCATGCAACCACTTTCCTTTCCAACCTCACTGCCTCAACCTGGCACTGGCCTCTAGTCTACCTCCAAGGGCTTGACTGATCAAAACTCACTCATGGGAATGGGTTAGACCCCTTTAGAATAGCGGGACACCTAAATTCTCCTTCCAGCCTGGTCCTTAACGACCCTCTTCCAACCTCTCCTCCCACCATCCTACCTCACAGACCCAACAGCACTATTTGCTCACATCCTGGTTTGTGCTGGTCCCTTAGCTCTGGATGTTTTGAAATCTTCAACCTGTCCCAACACACCTATAGGTGTGCCTCCCTCTGGGCCCCAAAGGCACTTCCCAGAGATAACGTCTCTGGCAGAGCAAACCACATGGTCAGTCTGTTTTCACATGGGACTCCGTTGCATTCAGCCCCATAAAAGTAGACTTATCTTTTCAACCTATGAACACCTGCTGTCTTGCATGTACAGAGTAATCAATAAATGTCTCTAGTGTCTTAACAGAATTGTCAAAATAAAATTCTTGGGGACCTAATGGTTCTCATGACATGGGGCCAGAGGTTAACACTGCCACACATGCCAGGAGTCCTACAAAAACCAGTGACACTGTCAAACACGGAAGAGAAGGAGCAAGTTCTGAAAGCAGCAAGAGAAAAGCGATTCACCACGTACAAAGGAAACAGCATAAGACTAAGTAGTGACTACTCAGCAGCCACCATGGAGGCGAGAAGGCAGTGGCATGACATATTTAAAATTCTGAGTGAGAAAAATTTCCAACCAAGAATACTTTATCCAGCAAAGC
>PVKY010000874.1:0-38560 GCA_004027775.1 Bradypus variegatus
GAGGGGAGGGGAAAGGAGGAAAGGGAAAGGGAGGGGAGGGGAGGGGAAGGGCTGCTTTCACTTCCCAGCGTCCAGTGCGCTTGGCAATGACCAGGCAGGGCAGGCGCCTTGCCCTTACAGATGGAAAATTTTATTTTTCTTACTTCAGTTATTTTGTTAACTTGAAATATAACATACATACAAAAAGGTAATACCTTTCAAAATCCGATTTAACAAGTAGTTATATAGGAAATTCCCAAAAATGTTATGAGTTACAGTACCATAGTTTCAGTTATTTCCTTATTGTGAAATATAACATATATATAAAAGAAGTGATAGGTTTTACATTACAATATAACAAGTAGCTATAGAACAAATTTTAAAGGATGCTATGTGTTACAGTTCCACCATTTCAATTCTTTCCTTCTAGCTAGTCTAATACCCTAGCAACTAAGAAAAAGAAAATTATGTAGCGATTCAGTGTTCATGATCTTTGTTAAATTCCGTCTTGTCAGTTGCTCCCCCTTCCTCTAGTTTAATCACTGTCTTGATCTTCAGGGATGTCTGGGCAGTGACCACCCTAACCTGTTCATGTTGAAAAGGGGCGTCAACTTCATGAGAAAAGGGGACACATCTGGGTGATGTTCTTGAAGAGGCTGGGTTTTGGGACTTAGCTGGCAAAGGAGCTCTCTGGAGGATTTAGGTTTCTGAAGAAAAAGTGAGTGCAACTCACTAAAAATAAACTTAGTGAGTCTCAGATAGGGACCCAGGTGTTCTTTAGGGTTTTGGGGACCACTGTTGACTTGGGCTTATCACACTGTGGCCATTTGGCATATCTGAGTGGAGCTTGCATAGGAGTAACCTCCAGGACAGCCTCTCGGCTCTATTTGAATTCTCTTAGCCACTGAAACCTTATTTTGTTGCATTTCTTTTCCCCCTTTTGATCTAAAAGGCATTCTCAATCCCTCAATGCCAGGGTCAGGCTCATTTCCAGAATCCATGTCCCATGTCAGCAGGAAAACTCACTCTCCTGAGGGGTGCTGTCACATGTTGGGGGGAGGGTGATGGATTTATTAGCAGAGTTGGGCTTAGAAAGAGAAAGTCCACATTTGAGCAACAAAAGAGGTTCTCTGGAGGTGACTCCTGGGCATAATTGTAAGTGGGCTCAGCCTCCTCTTTACAACCATGTTTCACCCAAGCAAGCCTCAAGATCAAGGTCCATGATAATCCATCCCTAGCTCACATTATATTCACTTAGTTGTACAATTCTCATCATTATCCATTTTAAACAATTCTCATGACCCAAAACACCCCATAGCTCTTGTCAGCCCTTAATTATTTGTCCCTAGTATTTGTGTGGTCCTAGTAAGGTATTCCTATTAGTTATAGTCCTAGTATGCAATAAGTAGATTTTGCCCATATACCCTTCTGTTGTCAACTCTCTGTGCCCATGTCACACCTTAGAAGTATATCAGGCAATCACCTATCTATATTTGTGGTGCTGATCTGTGGGATACATGCCTTCAAACAAGCTCTTTCAATCCTATTCGCCTTCAATACAGCTCTAATACTTAAAATCCCATTAACAGTCATCAGCCCTATACATTCCCATACTTTTGAATTCACCATCATTAACATATGTGAACATATTAGGTTATCATTCCCCCTCACTGGCTTCTGTCTATCACTAGGTCCCCAATATTCTACATTATAAGACATGGATTTTATGTTGTTCAGAGAGTTTATAGAAGTGGTAGCATACAGTATCTCTCCTTTTGTGTCTGACATTTCACTCAGAATTATATCTTCAGGGTTCATCCATGTTGTCATATGTTTCAAGACCTTGTTCCTTCTTACTGCTGCATAGTATTCCATTATCTCTGTATACCACATTTTGTTTATCCGCTCGTCTGTTGAAGGACACCTGGATTGTATCCATCTTTTGGCAATTGTGAACAATGCTGCTATGAACATCAGTGTAAAATGTCTGTTCATGTCACCGCTTTCAGATCTTCTGCGTTTATACCAAGAAGTGGAAATGCTGGATCATAGGTTAATTCAATATGTAGTTTTCTGAGAACCCGCCAAACTTTCTTCCACAGCAGCTGTACCATTATATATTCCCACCAGCAATGAATAAGAGTTCCAATTTCTCCACATCCTCTCCAGCATTTATAGTTTCCTGTTTGTTTGATGGTAGCCATCCTTATTGGTGTGAGATGGTATCTTATTGTGGTCTTCATTTGCGTTTCCCCAATAGCTAGTGAAGATGAACATTTTTTCATGTGTTTTTTAGCCATTTGTCTTTCCTTTTTAGAATAATACCTTTTCATATCATTTGCCCATTTTATAATTGGACTGTTTGTACTACTGTTGTTGAGTTGTAGGATTTCTTTATATATGCAGTATATTAGTCTCTTATCAGATATATGATTTCCAAATATTTTCTCCCATTGAGTTGGCTGCCTCTTCACCTTTTGACAAAGTTTTTTTGAGACACAGAGCTTTTAATTTTGAGGAGTTCCTATTTATCTATTTTTTCTTTCATTGCTTGTGCTTTGAGTGTAAGGTCTATGAAGCTACCTCCTAATACTAGGTCTTAAAGATGTTTCCCTACATTATCTTCAAGGAGTTTAATGGTACTGTCTCTTATATTAAGGTCTTTAATCCACTTTGAGTTAATTTTTATATATAGTATGAGGTGGGGGTTCTCTTTCATTCTTTTGGATATGGATATCCAGTTCTCCCAGCCCCACTTGTTGAAGAGACTGTTTTGTTCCCCTCAGTGGATTTGGAGCTTTATAAAAAATCAGTCGACCGTATATCTGGGGTCTATTTCTGAACTCTCAATTTGATTCCATTGATCAATGTATATCTTTATGCCAATATAATGCTGCTTTGACCACTGTAGCTTTATAGTAGGCTTCAAAGACTGGAAGTGTAAGTTTTTCCACTTCGTTCTTCTTTTTTAGGATGAATTTTGCAATTCGAGGCCCCTTTACTTTCCAAATAAATTTGACAACTAGCTTTTCCAAGTCTGCATAGTAGGTTGTTGGAATTTCTATTGGAATCGCATTGAGTCTGTAGATCAGTTTGGGTAGAATTGACATCGTAACAATGTTAAATCTTCCTGTCCATGAGCATGGACTATTCCCCCCCCCCATTTAGGTCCTTTTTTATTTCTTTTAGTAAAATTTTGTAATTTTCTGTGTAGAGGTCTTTTATGTCCTTGGTTAAGTTTATTCCTAGGTACTTGATGCTTTTAGTTGCTATTGTGAATGGAGTTTTATTACCTCTTCAATTAGGTCATTTCTAGTGTATCAGAACATTACTGACTTATGTGCATTGATCTTATATCCTGCCACTCTGCTGAATTTATCAGATCAAGTAGCTTTGTCATTGATTTGTCAGGATTTTCTAAATATATGATCATATCTGAGAATAAAGATGGTTTTACTTCTTCCTTTCCAATTTGGATGTCTTTTATTTCTTTGTCTTGGCAAATTGCTCTGGCTAGAACTTCTAGCACAATGTTGAATAATAGCGGTGACATTGGTCATTTTTATCTCGTTCCTGATCTTAATGGGAAGGCTTTCGGCCTCTCACCATTGCTTACTATGCTGGCTGTGGGTTTTTCATATATAGCTTTTGTCATATTGAGGAGGGTTCCCTCAATTCCTACACTTCGAGGGGTTTTTATCAAAAAGGGATGTGGAATTTTGTCAAATGCTTTTTCAGCATCTATGTAGATGATCATTTAATTTTTCCCTTTTGGTTTGTTAATGTGTTGAATTACATTAATTGATTTTCTTATGTCAAACCACCCTTGCATGCCAGGAATGAACCCTGCTTGGTTGTGGTGTATAAGTCTATCCATGTGCCTTTGGATTCGATTTGCAAGTACTATGTTTAGGATTTTTGTGTCCATATTCATTAGGGAGATTGGCCTATAGTTTTCCTTTTATGTAGAATCTTTATCTGTAGTATCTTTTATTTGTAGGTAGATTTTTGATGACTAATTGGATCTGTTTGCCTGTGGTTGGTTTGTTGAGGTCTTCTATTTCTTCTTGGGTCAGTCTAGGTTGTTCACATGGTTCCAGGAAATTGTCCATTTCCTCTAAATTGTCTAGCTTGTTGACATACAGTTGTTCATAGTTTACTCTTAAGTTTTTTTTTAATTTCTTCAGGATCTGTAGTCATTATCCCCTTCTCATTTCTGATTCTGTTTATTTGAGTCTTCTCTCTGTTTGACTTTGTCAGTCTAGCTATCTTGTTGATCAATCTTGTTGATCTTCTCAAAGAACCAACTTTTGGTTTTATTTATTCTCTCTCACTCTCTCTCTCTTTTTTTTGTTCTCCAGCTCATTTATATCTGCTTTAATCTTGTGTCTTTTCATGTACTTGCTTTAGGGTTAGTTTGCTGATCATTCTCTAGCCTTTTCAGTTGTTCAGTTAGGTCTTTGGTTTTCACTCTTTTTAATATATAATATAATATATTAATATACATAAATTTATATATAGCTGTATATAAATTTATAAATTTATATATATTTATAAATATATACTTATAAATTTATAAATATTTATATATTATATATAATATATATTTATAAATATATAATTTATAAATTAATTTATAATTTATTAATTATATACTTCATAAATTTATATATTTATAAATATATAAATATACAAATTTATATATAATTCAAATATATACAAATTTGATAGCTATATATATAGCTATAAATTTCCCTCTCAGCACCACCTTTGCTGCATCCCACAAGTTTTGATATGTTGTGTTCTCATTTTCATTTGTCTCTAGATATTTGCCAATTTCTCTTGCAATTTCTTCTTTGACACACTAATTGTTTAGGACTGTGTTGTTTAACTTCCATATATTAGTGAAAGACCTGGTTCTTTGGTGCTTGTTGATTTCTGGTTGCGTTTCGTGTGGTCAGAGAATGTGCTTCAGGTAATTTCAGTCTTTTAAAATTTATTAAGACTTGTTTTCTGCCCCAGAATATGACCTATCCTGGAGAACATTCCATGGGCACTGGAGATGAATGTGTATCCTGGCACTTTGGGATGTAATGATCTATGTATGTCTGTTAAGTCTAATTCATTTATCACATTGTTTAGGTTCTCAATTTCCTTACTGGTCCTCTGTCTCATTGTTCTATCTATAGAGAGAGTGGTGTATTGAAGTCTCCCACTATTATTGTAGATGTGTCTATTGCTTCCTTCAGTTTAGCCAGTGTTGGTCCCATATACTTTGGTGCTCCTTGATTGGGTGCATAAACAGTTATGATTGTTATCTCTTCATGGTGAATTATCCCTTTTATTAGTATATAACATCCTTCTTTGTTTCTTATGACACCTTTGCATTTAGTCTATTTGGCAGATATTAGTGTTGCTACCCCAGCTTTCTTTTGGTTGCAGCTTTTGTAGAATATCTTTTTCCATTCTTTCACTTTTAGTCTGTGTCACAGGGTCTAAGATGAGTCTCTTGTAAACAGAATATCAATGGGTCATACTTTTTAATCCATTCCATCAGTCTGTGTCTTTTAATTGGAGAGTTTAATCCATTCACATTCAAGGTTATTACTGTGCAGGGAGTTCTTGAATCAGCCATCTTATCCTTTGTTTTTAATTGTTAGATATGTTTTTTGCCCCTCTCTCTTTTTTCCTTTAACTTATCCTTGCTAATACTCTTCAGTTCTGTGCCCTTCTCCAAACCTCTCTCTCCATTCTTTTTTTTTCTCAGCTGGTAGAGCTCCCTTTATTATTTCTTGCAGGGCAGTTCTCTTGTTAACAAATTCTCTCAGCTTTCGTTTATGTGTGAGGGAGAGCTTCATTGGATAAAGAATTCTTGGCTGACAATTTTTGTCTTTCAGAATCTTAAGTATTTCATACCACTGCCTTCTCACCTCCATGGTGCCCACTGAGTAGTCAGTACTTAGTCTTATGTGGTTTCCCTTGTATGTGGTGAATCACTTCTCTCTTGCTGCTTTCAGAAGTTTCTCCTTCTCTTCAGCATTTGAAAATCTAATAAGCATAGGTCTTGGAGTGGTTTATTTGGATATATTCTATTTGGAGTTTAATGGGCATCTTTGATTTGCATATTTATATCATTTAAAAGGTTTGGGAAGTTTTCGTCAACTATGTCTTCAAACACTTTTGTTAGCCCTTTGCCCTTCTCTTCTCCTTCTGGGACACCAGTGAGTCTTATATTTGTTTGCTTCATATTGTCCATAATTTCTCTGAGAGATATTTAAATTTTGTTTTTTTAGTTTTTCCCATTTGTTCTTTTGTGTGCTCACATTCAATTACTCTGTTCTCAAGTTCACTTATCTGTTCTTCTGCTTCTTCAAGTCTGCTATTGTGTGTCTCTAGTATATTTTTAATTTGATCCACAGTGTCTTTTATTTCCATAAGGTTGTTATTTTTAATTTACTCCTTCAAATTCTTCTTTATGTTCTTGTAGAGTGTCCTTGATTTCCTTTATATCTTTAGCTATCTTGTTGAAGTTTTTTTGGAGATTTGTTTGTATGTCTTTAATTTCTCCAAATTTTATGTCTCTTCTGGTTTTTTAATTTGTTTGGCTTGTCCATATCTTCTAGATTCTTCAAGTGTTTCATGATTTTCTGTTGACTTAAGGGCATTTTCTTGTCTTGATAAGGTTATTTTTGGAAATGCAGGCCTATTTGAGCATTTACATATAATATGGCAGAGCTCACTGGAGTGCAATTTCCCTGTCCTACCAGCAGGTGGCACCCTTGAGGCACAGCTTGCTGGACTGCAGTTTCCCAATCCTACAGCAGGTGGTGCTCTTGAGGCACAGCTTGCTGCTGTGCAGTTTCCCTAACCTACATCAGGTGGCGCCCTTGAAGCACAGCTACCTGGGGTGCAGTTCCCCTAACCTACAGCAGGTGGGGCTCTCAAGCAGGTCTTCCCTGGACTTCTTCTGGGTGGTGGGAAGAGTCCACCCTGGGTGGGAACCAATCAGTGCAGCGCATCTCCGTGTACCCTGGGGAATCCCCGTCCTCCGGCTGCGGTGTGGGCCCTGGGCAGCAGGCAGGGAGCTGCTCAAGGGCACCCGCGGATGGAGCGTGCCCGCTCCCTGTCTGCTGTGTGCCCGCGAGCCTCTGGGGTGTGGGAGGGCTCCTGGGGCTTCCCTGTGGCACCCTCTCCTCTCCCCACTTCTTGCACCCCCTGGGTTGCCGTGTGGGGAGAGCAGACAATGCCCTCCGTGTTTCTCACGGGAGCTGCCCGCTCTCTGGCTGTGGAGGGTCACCCCCAGCAAACTGCCAAGGCGGATGTACGGAGCAGAGAGCCGCTACCCACTCCCTCGCCCAGCGCGTCCACTGCTGCAGCCCTGGGAGGTGGTCCTGGCTGGAACCAACTCATTCCATCCGTCGGGTCTCAGTCTCTCCACTTTTTTGTCTATGTCCCCACCGTGTATTGTAGAGGTCCCTCTATAGCTGGTCACACCCCTAAACCGTGTCCTGGGTGTCCTCTGGCCCCTCTTCAGTTACCTTCACAGAGGAGAAGTTGGTTCCACCTCATCCACTCCTGGTCTTCCCGGAAGCCCGAGAACTGTTCTTCACTTTTTTTATGGCTGAATACTGTTCCATTGTATGCATACACCACATTTTGTTTATCCATTCATCTGTTGATGGACACTTGGGTTGCTTCCACCTTTTGGCAATTGTGACTAATGCTGCAATGAAGATTGGTGTGAAAATAACTTGGAGTCTTTGCTTTCAATTCTTTTGGGTATATACCATAGGTCATATGGTAATTCTATACTTAACTTTCTGAGGAACCACAAAATTCTCTTCCACAGTGGCTGTGCCATTTTATGTTCCCACTAACAATCAATTTATTCTCCACATCCTCTCCAACCCTTGTTATCTCCTTTTTTTTTTTGTATAGTAGCAATTCTAGTGTGTGCAAGACAGTATCTCATTATGGTTTTGATTTGCGTTTCCTAATGGTTAATGATGAGCATAATTTCGTGTGCTTATTGGTCATCTGTCTATCTTTTTGGAGAAATGTTTATTCAAATCTTTTGCCCATCTTTTAATTGAGTTGTTTGTCTTTTTGTTGTTAAGTTGTAAAATTTCTTTGTATATTCTGGATATTAAATCTTTATCAGATATTGGTTTCTAAGTATTTTCTCCCATTCTGTAGCTCAACTTTTTACTTTTATGATGAACATCCCTTGAAACACAGAAGTTTTAAATCTTGAAGAAGTCCCACATATCTATTTTTTCTTTTGTTGCTTATGCTTTTGGTGGAAACTCTAAGAAATCATTGCCTAACACAAGGTTCTGAAATGCTTCCCTTCTGAATTTTTTGTTTTTTTTTTCTAGGAGCATTATAGCTTTGTTCTTGTATTTAGGTCTTTGATCCATTTTCAGTTAATTTTTGTGTATGATGTGAGGTAGGGGTCCACCTTCATTCTTTTGCACAGGGACATCCAGTGTTCCCGGCACCGTATGTTGAAGACTCTATGCTTTCCTCATAGTGGACTTGGCTCCTTTGTCAAAAATCAATTGGCTGTAGATGTGAGGATTTATTTCTGAACTCTCAATTTGATTCCATTGGTCTATATATCTGTTCTTGTGCTGGTACTATGCTGTTTTGATTACTGTGCTTTGTAATAAGTTTTAAAATTGGGAAGTGTGAATTCTCCTTCATTCTTTTTCAAAAAGGTTTTGGCTGTTTGAGGACCCTCACCCTTCCATATAAATTTGATGATTTACTTTTCCATTTTGCAAAGAAGATTGTTGGAATTTTGATTGGGATTGTGTTGGATCTGCAAATCTCTTTGGATAGAACTGACATCTCAATATTTATTCTTTCAATCCATGAACATGGAAAGTCCTTCCATTTATTTAGGTCTTCTTTGATTTCTTTCAGCAATAATGTGTAGTTTTCCATGTACAAATCCTTTACATCCTTGGTTAAATTTATTCCTAGATATTTGATTCTTTTAGCTGCTATTGTAAATGGAATTTTTTATTGATTTCCTTTTTGGATTGTACATTGCTGGTACACATAAACACCACTGATTTTTGCATATTGATCTTCTACCCCATCATTTTGCTGAATTTGTTTATTAGCTCCAGTAGCTTTGTTGTGGATTTTTTGGATTTTCTATATCTAAGATCATGTCATCTGCAAATAGGGAAAGTTTTACTTCTTTCTTTCTGATTTGGATCCTTTCTATTTCTTTTTCTTGACTAATTGCTCTGGCTAGAACTTCCAGTACAATGTTGAATAACAGTGGTGACAGTGGGTATCCTTGTCTTGTTCTTGATCTTCGGGGAAAAGCTTTCAGTCTTTCACCACTGGGTCAGATGTTAGCTGCTGTTTTTTTTTGTTTTGTTTTGTTAAGTTTTTTTAGGTATTAACATTGTCTTTATTTTACAGATGAGAAAAATGAGTCATAGACAAATAAGGTAACTTGCCCAGGGTCACAGAGCTGGTGATCAGAGCAACCAGAACTTGAGCTGGCCATAATGATCACACCTCACTGTAGACCAGGGGTCAGCAAACTTTTTCTTTAATGGCCAGACAGCAAATATTTTCAGCTTTGTGGCTGTGTTTTTCATATATGCCCTTTGCCATGTTCAGGAAGTTTCCTATTTCCAGTTTTCTGAGTGTTTTTTTACCAAGAAAGGGTACTGGATTTTGTAAAAAATTGATGCCTTTTCTGCATTGATTGCATGAGCTTGTGTTTTTACATGTGTGTTTAATGTGGTGGAGGACATTGATTCTCGCATGCAGAACCACCCTTGCATTCCTGGGAAAAGTCCCCCTTATGTGCTGTTTAACCCTTTTAATGTGCTCTTGGATCCTGTTTGCTAGCACTGTGCTGAGGATTTTTGCATCTATATTCATAAAGGATATTGGTATATAATTTCTTTTCTTGTGGTATCTTTATCTGGCTTTCCTCCTCTTCAGTTTTTTGGAAGAGTTTGAGCAGGATTGGTGTCAATTTTTCTTTGAAAGTTTGGTAAAATTAATCTGGTCCTGGGCTTTTGTTTCTGGGGAGGTTTTTAGTTACTGATTCACTCTCTTTACTAGTTATTGCTCTGTTGAGATCTTCTATTTCTTCTTGAGTCAGTGTACATAGTGTGAGAAACAAACACTATTCCTAAAAGGAAAAAATGCTCACCTGATTGTGGAGAAGAAAAGAATTTATGATCTTGCAAGAATGGGCGCCCAACCAAAATGTGGGGGTTTGGTGCGCAGAACAATAGACCCAGCAGTATTTATTCCCTACACTTAACCACAAGTGCCTCCCCTGTTTCTCCATTGGCTGGATACTTCAGAGGTTACATTCTATTCGACAAGCCTAACTAGCCCGCACAAATCTGAAACATGCAGCCCGCTCAAATTGGAAACATTTGAGAAAAAAGTCTCCTGTGCAAACTTGGAACATTTGAAACAAGTCTCCAACCCTCTTTCCTTTGTTCTTGAGCTGCAGAGCCAGTCTGAGCTAGTTTGGTTACAACTTATGAAGCTGTTTAAGGAACCTCTACCCCTGCCCCCAGTCTCCACATTGCAAGGACAAGGACGGATAAACAGGAGGACCAGCCACCGATTATAGCTTGGCTTCTTGACCCTCTGCCATTCCCCTGAGCTGCCCCCACCCTGTGTGAAAGCTAAACTTAATCTAATTCTCACAATAGTTTGTGTGCTTCTAGGAATTTGTCCATTTAATCAAGGTGATCTAAAATGTTGGCATATAATTGTTCATAGCATCCTATTTTAATCCTTTTTATTTCTCTGGGGTCAATGGTAATGCCCCCACCTTCATTTCTGATTTAGTTATTTATGCCCTCTCTCTTTTTCTGTCAGGTTCACTAAAAGTTTGTTGATTTTATTGATCTTTTCAAAAAACCAACTTTTGCTTTTGTTGATTCTCTTTATTCATTTTTTATTTTCTATTAATTTATTGCTGCTCTATATTTATTTCCTTCCTTCTGCTCACTTTGGGCTTAGTTTGCTCTTCTTTTCTAGTTCCCCCAGATGTGAGGTTAGCTCACTGATTTTTCTTCTTTTTACACATAAGCATCTAGAGCTGTAAGTTTTCCTCTCAGCACTGCCTTTGCTGCATCACACCAACATATGTTGTGTTTTAGCTTTCATTTGCCTTAAGATATTTCCTAATTTCCCTGTGATTTTTTTCTTTGACTCATTGGTTGTTTAAGAGTTTATTGTTGTGCTCACTTTTGTAGTACATGTAATAAAATTGGAACAATACGGAGAAGATAAGCATGACCCTCAAACAAGGATAACATGCAAATTTGTGAAGCTTTCTGTATTTTTCTTAAATTGTATGGAGTGTCTGTTTTGGGTAATGGATGATGGTGATGGTAGCTCAGCTTTGTGAATGTAATTAACAGTACTGAAGTATATATTTGTATGTGGTTAAAGAGGAACTATTGAGTTGTAAATATGTCACTGGAATAAAAATTTAAAAAACAATCACCACCATAGGACTGTGCAACACAAACAGGGAACTCTAGTGTAAACCATGGACTATAGTCAATAGTACAATCATAATAATGTTCTTTCATAAATTGTAGCAAATGTGCCACACTAATGCAAGGTGTCAACAATAAGTGAGTATTTCGGAGCTCAGTATTTTCTGCCTGATTTTTCTCTAACCTGCATCTTCTCTAATGCAAAAAAAAAGTGTATTGTTTAATTTCCACATATTTGTCGAATTCCCAGTTCTCCCTCTATTAATGATTACTAACTTTATCCCACTGTGGTCAGAGAAGATACACTGAGGGATTTCAATGTTTTAAAATTTGATTGAGACTTGTTTTGTGACCTAATCTACAGTCTCTCCTGGAGAATGATCCACCTGCACTAGAAAAGAATGTGTAGTCTGCTGATGGATGAAGCACTCAGTGTGGCTGTTAGAGTTTCATTCATCTTCTGTTTACTGATTGATATGCTTGTCTAGATAGTCTCTCCATTATTGAAAGTGATGTATTGAAGCCTCATACTATTATTGTAGAACTCTTTATTTCTCCTTTCAAATCTGTCTCAACATTTGCTTTATAAATTTTGGGGCTCTGCTTTTAGGTCCACATATATATCTATAGTTGTTATTCTTCATGTTGAGCTGACCCCTTTATCAACATGCAGTGTCCTTCTTTGTCCCTCATAACAGTTTTTCACTTAAAGTTTGCTTTATCTGATATTAGTATAGCTATCCAGGCTTTCTTTTTCTTTTTCTTTTCCTTTTTTTTTTTTTTTTTTTACTGTTTTCATGGAATATTTTCCCAGCCTTTCACTTTCTACCTCCTTGTGTCTTTGAATTTAAGGTGAGTCTCTTATAAACAGCATATAATGGTTTGTGCTTTTTTATCCATTCTGCCAATCTGTGCTTTTTGACTGGGGAGTTTAATCCACTTACATTTAAAGTAACTACTGTTAAAGTAGGACTTTTTTCTGCCATTTCTCTATTTGGCTTTCATAAGTCTCACATCATTTTTGTCCTTCAATTTTTCCATTACTGCCCACTTTTATATTTCTCTGATACTTTGTAGTGATCTGAATGTGTTTTTCCTTCATTCTGTTAATGTGGTGTGTTACGTTGATTGATTTTATGTTATCATTCTTGCATTCCTGGGATAAATCCCACCAGGCCATGGTGTAGAATCTTTTTTAATGTGCTGTTGGATTTGGTTTGCTGGTATTTTGTTGAAGATTTTTGCATCTATACTCATAAGGGGTTTGGTTCTGTAATTTTCTTTTCTTTGCTGCCTTTACTGGGTTAGCATGGGGGTGATGCAGACCTTCTGGAGTGTTATCCGGACCCCTTCTGAGCTGTGAAGGGCAGCCACTGGGTTTCTGCCACCACTTTTTTGGGGGGAAGGGGCTCACCAGTCATCATTTCCCACCCTGGCACCCTCATGGACCGGTCCCGCCAACCATTCCCTCTTGCCGTAAAGGGGTCCTCTATGGGCTCCCCATTGCTGCTCCAAGAAATTACCGCAAACTTAATGGCTTAACAACACAATTTTTTACTCTTACATTTCTGAGGGATTTCAATGTTTTAAAATTGAAATCCGAGCAGTGCCGAGAAGTCTAAACTCAAGGTGTTGGCATGCTGGTTCCTTCTGGAGGCCTGGGGCCGCACTGTCTCTTGCTTCTTCCAGCCCCTTGGTCCGTGGCTGCCCTGCTCTGGGCCTGTCGTCACCCCCTCTCTGTCCCTGGCCCTCCTGCCCCTCTATAAAGACCCACGTGGCTAATGCAGGATGTTCTCCTGCTTCAGGGTCCTTAACCCAACCCCCAGCAGGGTCTCTCATGCCATGTAAGGTCGCGTAGTTACAGGCTCTGGGGACTAGGGCAAGCATGTCCCTGGGGCCATTATTCTGGTGACCACAGGGGATTTGCACCTCCGAGACCCCTGCACTGGGCCTCTGCCCTGTAGGAAGTAGGGTGGGGGCTGACAGTGGTGGTTCATGCACAGCTCCTGCTGGGGGATTTCAATCAGCCCCCCAAGCCCTGCTAGCCGTCAGGGTGGGGCTGCTTAGGGCTCTGCCTGGGGGTCCTGGGCCACACAGATAAAATGGCCCCTTCGGCGACCTCTGCTTTCTATGCAGACAACAGCATCTTCTAGAAAAGGTGAACACCGATGGGCTGTCCCTGCAAATGCTTTGCCAGCGCTGTGTTGGCACCAGAGCAGAGCCCACACCTGCGGAAGTGTGGCCAACGGGCACCCGGGTTGATGGGCAGGGCCTCTGTGAGCCAAGACGCCATGGAGTGCGTGCCCCCTGCAGTGGGCAGCAGGAGGGGCGATCCAGCCTCTTTCTTGAGCACAATCCCTCTGCACACGCCCATGGCCTTGAACCCAGAAAAGCAGGAGGATGTGGACAGCTTGCCTGGCCGGGACTGGTGAGGACAGCTCTGTCCACCCCCCTTCCTCCCCAGGCAGGCCCTTGACAGCACTGCGGTGGACTCAGCGCATGGCTTTCCTCGGATGTCCCCAGCCCCCACACTGCTTCCCCTGTCCCGCCTGCCTGGACGCAGGATCTGCGACGCCAGCTTGGACATTGCCACCTGAGGAGCTATGGAGCCCCCCTGTCCCCAGAGCTGCCCCTCGCAGTGCCTGGTGACCCAAGCTGGATAGCTGGGCCTTCCCCCACCTCCTCGCTCCCCCAACTTCCCCCCGATCCCCTGCCCACCTGGCTCGCCTGGGGACTTGTGCACCTTGCCAGCTGCCGAGAGCTCATCCCACGGGCAGATGAGCCATGAGGACACCTGGACCCCAGAGCAAAGCCCAGGGCGGCCGTCTCCGGGCTGGGGGACCTGGCCAGCCTCTTGGTGCCTCGGTGGCCTTGTCTGTAGACAGCTGTGAGGACTGACCTGGGCACACAAGACCAGGCCTGGGCGAGAACCACAGGTGCAGATGGGGCCGATAGGGCCATAACTGGGCATGCTACCTCCATGCCCGCAGAAGGAGGACACGTTGGTGACACTGGCCCTGGCCGTACTCAGCATCTTGTTTATTGTGGAGTGTTCTGGTTTGCTAATACTGCCAGAATGCAAAACACCAGAAATGCATTGGCTTTTACAAAGGGGGCTTATTTGGTTATATAGTTACAGTCTTAAGGCCATAGAGTCCAAGGTAACACATCAGCAATTGGGTACCTTCACTGGAGGATGGCCACTGGTGTCCAGAAAACCTCTGTTAGCTGGGAAGGCATGTGGCTGGAGTCCGCTTGTTCCCAGGTTGTGTTTCAATATGGTGTTCTCCAAAATGTCATCTTTCAACAGCCATCTTCAAAATGTGTCCCTCAGCTCCAGCAGTGAGCTCCTGTCTGAGCTTATATAGGGCTCCAGTAAACTAATCAAGGCCCACCCTGAATGGGCGGGGCCACACCTCCATGGAAATTATCCAGAGTTATCACTCACAGTTGGGTGGGTCACATCTCTATGGAAACAGCCCAAACCAAAGGTTTCAAACTAATCAACATTAATACCTCTGCCCCTACAAGATTGCATCAAAGAACATGGCTTTTTCTGGGGGACATAATACATCCAAACCAGCACATGGCGTTTTAGCCTTTTAGATGTTGCATTAAAACATTTCTCTCCTTTGGGCTTTCGGCTCAGCGGAGGTCAAGGCACACCGTTCTCTGACTACACAGCACCCAGGCTCACCCCACACCAGCTGCCTGTGCTGCACCACCCAGGTTGGACCCTGAGATCGAAGTCTCGGACCTGAGTGCACCGGCAGGGACGTTGGGGCCCCATCTGCTCCAGCCCCTAGGGTCTGTCTCTAAAAGAGGCTGCTGAAGTCATTGCCAAGGCAAGTGACCAGGAGGGGCTGTGAGTGATGGTGACACTGACCCCAGGGGGCAGACAGGCCAGGTGGAGGGGCCCCCCTGAATCCTCAGGGCCTCAGGGAACCACCAGGCCCAGGAAGAAGCAGGAAAGTAGGAAGCACAGGGTCGGTGACCCATCGGCACTGCCCTGCAGATGCAGCACCCCTCTTTAGGCAGAGAACCCTCTGGAACCATTCGAGGGGTTCTGCCCAGTCTGTGGGCTGCAATGTGACAGCCTCCACCCCCGTGACATCACAGATGACATCAGCAGTAGTGCAGTGAGTGCTCCAGAGGGAAGTATTTCGATAAAGGGTCATCGGAGAACCAAAAACATACATGCAGATAAGCACATGCGTATAAGTACATACACATATACATACATATAAATACATCAGATAAACACATGCAAGTAAAGACACATATATACACACATATATATGTGCATGTAAGTACACACACATGCATATACTTACATATAAGTAAAAATACATACATATACAAATACATAAATACAGGTACACATGCATACATACATATGCATGTATGTATTCTCTTGATAACTGAGTTTGTTGGTACTCCTTTAAATTTTATTTATTTTTTTATTATTTTTTACTCTGGTAAAACATGAGCAGCATCAGTCAGCCTCCCCGCCATTCTTAAGTGCTGATTCAGTGGCATTAGCACAACAGCACATTTTCACCATCTCAAACAGAAGGCATTTCTTTAAACGTTGCAACAATTCTCACTTTATAACATAGAACACACATCGGAGTGCACAATTCCATTATCACCTCCGCACGGCCGTGCCCTTCACCCCCACCTCATTTCCATCTGCTCCCTTGACCTGGAGGTGAGTGCGTCACTCGCCTGCGCCCCCCCTATGGCCACCCAGCTGCCGGGGAGGTCGGGGCCACAGCCACCTGCCCAGGTGTCCAGTGCACGGACTCGGCTTGCTGCACCCTGGCCCCACCCATAAGTCACCCAGGACCCTGCACATGCCCACCTGGGTGACACCAAAGCTGACACTGCTTCCCTCCTGCGTGTTAGAAATCACGATGCATGGTCAGGGTTTGGTTTGAACGGCCAGTTATCTTTTAAAATAATTGAACACTAAGAACTGCCTGCCCTGTTCCTCCAGAAGATTCCACAGGTGTCAGTGCCTCCCGCCCAGCCCATGTCCCAGCCCCCAGCGGGTGTGCAGGGGGGCCCTGAGCTCGCTGCCCCCCCCACGGGTGCCCGGGAACCAGGCAGTGAATGAAGTTCACCAAACACAACTTTGCATCTCTTACCCACACCAGAAAGATGCTGCCCCATGTGTATTTGAGGAGAATGGAGGGGGCAGTTGGGTGTGGCGAGGGGAAGACCACAGGGCTGCAGCCCCCCCCCATCCGCACCTTTCCACTGGAGACCTCAACATGGCCTTGGGGAGCCAGTGTGGGCCAGACCCCAGGCACCCGGGGCAGGGGAAGGCAGGTCTGCCCCTGTGAGAACCCACGGACCTGGGGGTGCTGCCTGGAGAGGCAGGAGGAAGGGACCACAACTCGGTCCCCGGCTGCTGGGCACACACTGTGCCCTGACTGGGGAGGAGGCAGGTGAGACGAGCCACCCAGCCCCGCCCTCCTCAGGCAGCTCCCCAAGAGCTCACATGGACCCGGGCAACAGGGCTGGGGTGGGTGCAGTACCCACAGTCCCCTTGCGCCCACCCCCCACTGGCAACGGGGCAGAGTCGCCACTGAACAAAGCATGTTTATTCGGATGAGAGTCCAGCAGCTGGGGGCCTCCCAGGGTGGGTGCGGAGACCCCTGCCCCCAGGCCCCGGCAGGGGCAGCAGGAGGGACGGGCTGGAGCTAGGGCAAGGCCAGGAGCCCCTGGTGGAGAGGAGCAGGGTCCCAGGTGCTCCTGGCTTCTCTGGCAGTTGTCTGGGGCACAAGGATGGAAGCCTCGGTGCCAGCAGCCCAGGCCCAGCCCCTGGGTGGCTCTCCCATGGGTCCTGCTCCCCTGCGCCCAGGTCGGGGCTGCCGTCAGCCCTGCTGCTGCACGGGGCACCAGTCTGTGTCCGGGTAGAGGAGGCAGTGGATGGACTTGAACCTGGGGAGAGGTGGGGTTAGGGCCGTGGGGGGTGGAGGGCTGCCCGCCTCTTGCCCACCTCCTGCTGCTACCCACCGCGTGGGGTCCTGCTGCAAGCTGAAGCCTCTGGCCACGTTCACCACGTTGTGGGGGTTATCAGGGCCCCCATAGCTCAGGGTGACCTGGAGGCAGGGGGAGGGGACACAAGCTTGTGACCCTGTGCTTGTCCCCAAGCAGGTGAGCCCAGCAGGCCCCAAGCCTCCCACCCTCGCCCCCAGCCAGGGGCACTTCCCCACCGCCCCCAGCTGCGTCAGGGGCTGCCCCACTTTGGAGGGACTTGGGTACCCGTGTCCACAACTCAGACTGTCCTGCCCTGCCCCCCACATTCTGCCCAGAGCCTGGGGTCCCCCTTTTCGCACCTCCTGGCCCCAGGCCCTCCCCACAGCTCCATCTCGGCTGCTGCCTTCATGGGTCCACTCTGACCCTCATGGCCGAGCACCCCAGAGCCAGCACTGATCAGAGCCCCCAGGCCCAAGCCTTTGGCCTCACCTGCGACTCTCCCTCCCTGGGCTCCAGCCCAGCCCACACCCACCCCCGGCTCACGTCTGCCCCGGGGACAGCCGCCCCCACTGGCCCGTGCATGACCCTGCCCAGGCCCTTGCTGCCTCCCCAGCAACTGCCAAGACCCCTGCCCCCAACACCTGGGGGGTCCTGCCTGCTTGTGTCTGTGCCCACCCGGCTACGTGGGCATCTCCTTCCCACACCTGGTCGCAGCCCCATGGGGCTCAGGGGCTGGAGACCCTGTCCTGACACCTCCCCACAAGGCAGGGGCCATCCTAGACAGCCCACATGGCTTTCCCGTCTGCCCCCCACCCAGGACTCATGAGAACTGAGGTGGGAGCCACAGAAAAGGGCAGGAGACCCCAGGGAGATGGCCCGCCCCACCCCTGCTTGGCAGGCGACCCTACCTGCTGGGGCAGGGTGGCAGCCGGCAGCCTCCGCAGGTTCTCCAGGTGTGAGTGGAAGAGTGGGCTGTGCAGCAGGCGTGCGCCCAGCAGCCCCTCAACGATGTAGCCCACCGTACAGTCGTCCGGCAGCCGCACCCTCTCGGCTGTGCTCATGAAGCTGCCCAGGCTGGCGGCGGGCAGGGTCAGGCTGGCCCCTGCGGCAGGGTGGGTGCCCCCAGCCCCCCCACCCCCCGCCCCGCTCACCTGGCCCATGGGCTCATCTTGAGGGCCAGGCCCCTGCTGAGGCAGAACCCGGCCCCACCGGTGGCGAACCAGAACTTGACCGTGGCCGCCTGGGGATGGGGCACGGTCAGAGCCACCCAGCCCGGGCCCCTTCGCCCGGAACCCCGACCTTGGCCACCCCCAGGAGCCCCCAGCCTCTCCCCCAACGGCACGGGGGCTCCTGCCCACGGTTGCCTGTTGGCTCCCAGCCCCTGCCCTCACTCCCGGCCTGGCCCCCAGCCCCTCTTGCTCTCCAGGCTCCAGCTCGCCTCCCCCCTGCTCCAGGAACACCTGTCTGGGTGCCCTGGGGACCCCTCCCTGCCCTGCACTCACAGTCCCACCTCCCGGGACCCTCTCGGTGGCCTCGATGGGGTGGTCCAGGCTGGGCCGGCCCAGATAGACGTCCTGGCTGGGGGAGAAAGCAGACAGCAGCTGCAGCAGGCCTTTGGGGTTCACGTAGTTGTCGTCATCCACGTGGCAGAACCACCTGTGGGGTGGGGGGACGGTGTAACCAGGCCCCTGGGCTCAGTCTGGGGTCCACTCTCCAATAGTGTGTGTGAGTCTGGGGGTGTGAATGGCAAGTGTGTAGGGGTATGCATTGAATACTTTTGGTGTACACACCTATGAGTGTGAGCAGGCGTGGGGTGAGTATGGGGGTGTGTTTCAGTTTCCCGGCTGCTAAAACGAATGTACGACGGGTCGGCTTACAGCAGGTTTACTGGCTCACGGTTTCAGAGCCGGAAGGCTTGCTCCCTCTGCAGCCGTAGTCTCTGGCTGCCGCAATCTTTGGGGTTCTGGGGCTTTTCTGTGCCTGGCAGTGTCTTCTGTCTCCTCCAGATCCCACTGACGTCGAGGCCTGGCTGCTCCCTGTGGCCTCCTCTCTTGTCCAGTTTGGACACGTCACGTTGACAACATCTTCAAAGATCCTGTCTGCGAACAGGCTCCCACTCCCCACACACACAGGACCAGGGCTGGGACCTGGACAGGACTTTTGTGGGGGGCACAATTCGATACCCAATAGTCGGCTCCCTCTTTCCACATGCAGAGTCCATTCATTCTGCCGCAAATCCCCAGGAGACTTCAGTCACTTTAGAATAACGCCAAGTACAAAGGCTCGTCAAAAATGGTGACGGTGTGGCCTGCCCCGGGCAGCACCCTGCCTGTGGCTCTGTGAGACCCAGAGGTCAAGGGGCCTGCTTCAGGTGGAGGATGGAGGGTCAGGCATAGGACAGATGTCCCCACTCGAGGCAGAAGTTGGGGGAAGTTGGGAGAACAGGGCTGTGGGCCCCGGACAAGCCCAGAGCCCAGGAGGGTACAGGCTGCTAGATCTCAAGGTTGGAGAGTCGGCTGTGGACAGATGTCGTGTCCTCCCAGGGGCCTGCGCAACCCTGCGTGCCCCAAACACCGCGGTGGAGGCCACACCTGCCCTGAGCACTGGGGTGGCCGCTGCCCCTCAACAACGGGGTACAAGGACTGCCCCCTCTGCAAGCAGGGGTGGACCTGCCCATCCTCTCATGAGGTAACCCGCTCTCCCCACCCAGGAGACCTGGCCCGGCCCTCTGCTTCCGAGGCTCTGCCCTGGGGACCCTCCCCTGTCTGCCCCGCCCTTCTCTGCCCCAGTTGGTCCAGGCTCTGCTCCCACAGTTGTGTGTGCAGCTCAAGAGGCTCCAAACCACAGCAGAACTGTCCACAGACCCCTCCCAGATCCCTGCACCTCCAGTCCTGACTTCCACGGAAGAGGCCGACTGGCTCCGGAACAGAGGGCCGTTCAGCTGAATCCTCACCCGGAGCCTGTTCTCCGGGACTCGCCCCCCGCTAAGGCGGTCCAGACCGAGCCGCTTCTGCCCTAGTGTCAGTGACGCTGTCTCCACAGCTCAGAACTTTCCAAACCATCAACTGCTGACTCCTCTGTGCTTAAGAGCTGATTTCTTAGCTCAACCCTTCCCTCTGGTGTTTTACCATAAGCTGCGAGGAGAAGCCAGGCTGCGCCTCCTGCACTCAGCCCTAAACATCCAAGTTCATCACTTTCGAGCTCCACTTTCAAACCAACGCCAGAACACAATCCTGAAATTGAAATCCTTTTAATTTCCAGAGGCACATTCCTCATTTCCTTCTAAGGTCCCGCTGGAAGGACCTTTGGTGAATGCATTTCTACCAACAGTCTGTTCAAGAGAAATCACGTTTTCTCTGAGATACAAATCTTCTTTTCAGCTTTTTCTCACTTCTGGGCCCTCACAATTTTTCCAGCCTCTACTTATGATCCAATTCCTAGTGCTAAACACGATTTAGTTTCCTGGCTGTTAAACAAACATCCCACAGTGGATCAGCTTAACAAGAATTCTCCGGGTCACAGATTCAGAAGCTGCTTCCTCCCGGGTCAGCATCTGCGGACGGGGTCTCTTAGCTTTTTCTGTCACTTGGTGATGCACACAGCAGCAGCTTCTCCTCTCCATTTCTGCTGACGTCAGCTTCTGGCCACTCCCCGTGGCTTCTCTGCGTCCCATTTCCTCGCTCGTAAGGCCCTCGGCCGCACTGGATTAAGGCCACCCATCCCTTGCCGCCCCACAGTTTGGGCAGTTCAACGCACTCGTCCCACTCCAAGGTCCTGCTCACAGACAGGTCCCACCCACCAGGCAGGGATCGGGACCTGGCCATGCCTTTTGTCAGGGACAGATTTGATCCCAACAGGGTGTTTGGTGCACTTGTGAGTGTTGCATGTGAGCGTACATGAGTGTGTGTGGGAGTGCAGGTGTTGTGTGCGTGGCATGTGCCTGGGTGTGAGTGTGGGTGTCATGTGGCCTCCACGTACTTGCGCCCAGACTCGATGAACTGGTCGTATTCTACTGACATCTTGCAGCAAAGTGCCTGGCGGGTGTGTGCAGCCGAGCAGTTGGTGTTGATGATGTGGCTGCCTAGAGAAGGAGAAATGGGGCAGCGTGAGGGGCAGTGCCACGGGAGGGGCCAGGTGGCCAGTGTCCCAGGGTCCATGGCCGTCCAGTGGTACTGAGGCCTGGTTCCCACCACAGCCCAGCCTGGCCCTCGCCCGGCTGACCCCACCGTGACTCGAGAGCAAAGCAGTTGTCAGTCGCTTGGAATCACGTGAGTGGAAACCCACCGGGAAACATGGCCGAGGCAGGTCCCCGAGCAGTGGGCACAAGCAGGGAGGGACAGTTCCGTGCTGTCAGGGCCCTGGGCCGGGCCGTCCTGGGCAAGTCACCTGCCCTCCCTGCGTGAGGAGCCCTTCTACCGCGTGGGATGGGGGTGGCCCACCGGGGTGCATCTAGCACAAGGAGGGGCCACTAGCCGTGGCCAAGGTGGGGGCCAGGGTCCTGCCAGCAGAGCGGCCAGAAGGCGACGCTCACCTCCCTGCAGCTGCAGCTCTGTGTCTTCCCCGTCCGTGAAGATGAAGGTCTGGGGAGGAAGGAACTGTGAGTGCCCCAGGGGGCTTCCCCGGGGACTCCCCAGGAACCCGGGCCAGACAGGACCCGGTCGGTCCCCAAACGGCAGAGCTGGAACCTCGGGAGGGAGCGAGTTCCTGCCGGGTCAGGTGCGGGGCGCCCAGGGAGGGGACCCGGGGGTGGGGGGAGACCCCCGGCAAGCGCCTTGCCCACTCCTGTGGCCGCCATCGTTAGGGCTCCGCCCGGGCCTGCTCGCCAACGTTCTGGGCAAGTTTCTGGGGTCCCAGCCCCGGACCAGTGGGTGGACCCCGCCAGGGGATCAGAAGGGGCGGCCGGGGTGGTCGGGCGCGGGGTCCGGGGACGCGGCCGACCTGCCCCGGGGCCCGGGAGATCCAGGTGTGCAGCAGCAGCCGCAGGCGCGGCCCGTGGTTCCTCCGGGTGGTCTTGACTGCGATGAAGACGTCGTCGAGCGGCAGGCGCGGGCGGGCGGCGGGCCGGGCGGGGGTCGCGGGGGCCGGCGGGGCCGGGGCGGGCGCGCGGGGCAGCGGCAGCAGCAGCAGCGCGGCCAGGACCGCCGACAGCACGAGGCAGGCCCTGCACAGCGCCCCTCGCGCCCGGCTCATGCGGCGACCCCCGGCGCCCACCGCGGGCACGGCCCGAGCCGCAGCTGAAGCGCGGCGGCCCCTTTAAGAGCCGCGGCCTCCGGGAGCGCCGCGACCCGGAAACGGTGGCTGCGCTGACCCGGAAGCGGACGGCGGCGCGGCGGCGGCGGCAGCAGTGGAGGTGAAGATGCCGCTGCCGGTTCAGGTGTTCAACCTGCAGGTAACGATCCCGGGCCGCGCCGCCGGCCGCCCCTCTGCCCGCGCGCCGGGCCGGGCCGGGGTCGAGCCCCGTCAGCGGCCGGGCTCGCTGGGCCCTGACCCCGACCCGGCCCCGGTTCGAGCGGCGCTGCGGGCCGGGCTCCCCCGCGGCCGGGCCGGGGTCCGGGGCGCGCCCTCCGCCCCGCGCTGCTGGCGTGGGCCGGAGCCGCCGGGCGGGGGGCGCGAGGCCGTCCCCGGGCGGAGCCGTGCGCCCGCCTGGCCCCGGCGCGGCTTCCCGCCGCTAACGCTCTTTCTCCCCCCAGCAGCCAGCCAGCTCTGTGTCAGGGTCGGGGGGTGCAGAGAGTCAGGACAGGATGAGGGATAGCTCGGCCCCCAGCTCGGCCTCCTCGTCAGTGACAGATCTGTACTGCACCCCTCGCAGCAGCAGGTCAGACCTGCTCCTGCCCGGCACGGCCGGCGACTTCAGCCTGAGCGCCAGTCTCTCGGCCTGTACGCTGCTCTACGAGGTACCGTCCGGAGCGCGCCGCTCGCAGGCCAGGGGGGGAGCGGCGCCGCCGCCCCTGCCGCGCCGCCGGGCCGGCTTCAGTGTCGGCAGCGGCAGCCACGAGCCTCCCGAGGAGCGCGCAGGCCCGAGCCCCGGTGCCCCTGCCCGCGGCGGGCCTCTGGGGCCTCTGCCAGCCTGCTCGGGAGAGGCCGCAAGGAAGCCCCGGCCCTCCCGTGCTTTCCCCGGGCCGTGGGGCTCCCCGAGTGCCCCCGTTCCCGCTCCCACCCCAGCACCGCTGCTCCGGCTGCGGGGGCGATCCCTGGGCTGCCCGAGGCGGTGGCCAGGCCCTCCCTCCTGCCTCCTGTGCCCTCCCTGTGGCGTTGAGGAGGCTGCTCAGGACCGTGGCTGGGAACGTGTAGGGGATCCCAGGGCCGCCCATGGAGCTGGTCCTCTGCTCTCCTTCTCCAAAGATGAGCGCTTAAGAGTCGGGCGCCAGGGTTTCTGCTCGCGGGCCTCTAGGATCTCTTGAGGAGCCCCTTCCCTGCTGTGGGGCTGGGGTCCTGGTGGGGAGGAGGGGGCTGTCGTGGGAGGTGCACTTGGAGGACAGCTTCAGCCAGGGTCTCTGCAGCCCTCCCCGGGGCAGCCCTCGTGGAGGTGCCAAGGGGCCCTCCGGTGTTGCAGGGGGCGGTGGAGCCCATGCAGATCGACGTGGATCCCCAGGAGGACCCGCAGAACGCACCCGATGTCAACTACGTGGTGGAGAATCCCACTCTGGTATGGGGCCCCCAGGGGTGTTTCTCTGAGGGGGAACAAGTCGGGCCCCCCTCAGAGATGGCCATATCTTTCTCAGCATCCCCCCACCCAACACCCCCCACGAGGTTCCTGTGTTCCTGGGGACCCACCTCTGGAGCTTCCGTGCAGGCCCTTGGGCCAGGCTGTGAATGCCGTCCCCCCCCCCGCTGACTGTCGGGCAGAAACGAGAGCCTCTGCTCCCCCACCCCTGTGCAGGGCTCTATCCGGGAGGCCCTGCCCCCGACCTACCCTGCCAGGTCCCCTCAGCACCTAGGACAGTGAGCCGACTTCCGCCAGCCCGCCTCAACCTGCCGCCCTGCCCCCCACCCCCCAGGACCTGGAGCAGTACGCGGCCAGCTACAGCGGCCTGATGCGCATTGAGCGGCTGCAGTTCATCGCGGAGCACTGCCCCCCACTGCGGGTGGAGGCCCTGAAGATGGCCCTGTCCTTCGTGCAGAGAACTTTCAACGTGGACATGTACGAGGAGATCCACCGGAAGCTCTCAGAGGCCACCAGGTGAGGCCAGGGGCTCCCGGGTTCCTCCATGCCACCATCTCTCGCCACCAGCATGCCTGAGACCCGGGGACGCCCCCTGTGACTGACAGGCCTCTGGTAGGGAGACAGGCAGGTAAACAGCAGAAAGGCCCAGGCCCTTTCTCCCCCGGCATCTGCCTGGCTGCTTTCTCCACATGGGTTTATTCTGAGTAAAAAGCTGGTGCAGGGGGTACCTGCTCTTTTCTTGGCTTGGCTGCAGTGACCGTTTTCCCTGCCAGGCTGGGGGCTGCCACTGCCCCATGCAGTGCCTAGTGGGGGCCTAGGACAGGCAGGGGCTGGGCAGGGGAGACTTGGCAGTTGTATCCTGACGGCCAGACCCCCCACAGAGAGCTGCAGAGCGCCCCCGATGGCATCCCCGAGAGCGCGGTGGAGCCCCCGCCCCTGGACACAGCCTGGGTGGAGGCCACACGCAAGAAGGCGCTGCTGAAGCTGGAAAAGCTGGACACGGACCTGAAGAACTACAAGGGCAACTCCATCAAGGAGAGCATCAGGTGCTGGCCCTGCCCAGGCGGGGGGCAGCCAGGCCACTGGCCCCCACTGATCTGTGTCCCCTCGTGGGGCCTGCAGGCGTGGCCATGACGACCTGGGTGACCACTACCTCGACTGTGGGGACCTCAGCAATGCCCTCAAATGCTACTCTCGGGCCCGCGACTACTGCACCAGTGCCAAGCACGTCATCAACATGTGCCTCAATGTCATCAAGGTGGGCCTGCGGGCGGATGGAGGGCAACGGGTGGGAGCTCCCAGTCGGTGTGGCCCCAGCTCAGCCTGCCCGCTGCCTACAGGTCAGTGTCTACCTGCAAAACTGGTCTCACGTGCTGAGCTATGTCAGTAAGGCCGAGTCCACCCCGGAGATCGCTGAGGTAACAGGATCACCTCTTCTGGGCGGCCCGTGGGAGCCCTCTCCCAGATCCTTGCTGCCCCTCTGGTCCCCCTGGAGCCTGCCTGGGACTCCCAGTGGCAGGGACGAGGGTGGCTCACACGCGTGTCCTCCCCCTGCAGCAGCGTGGGGAGCGGGACGGCCAGACCCAGGCCATCCTCACCAAGCTCAAGTGTGCCGCAGGTGAGCCTGCGCAGGGCGGGAGAGGCAGCCTGTGCGCCCAGCGAGCCTCTCGTGCCTCCCTCTGTGTGCGCATCCCTGCTCCACGGCAGGGGCCCACAGGAGGGCCGTGAATTGTGGTTAGGATAGAGCGGCTGCCTCCAGATCAGGTGGAGGCCCTGGGCAGGTGGCCGGGCTTCTTGGGAGGCTGGTTCCCCGGGTGGTGCTGACAGCCCCACCCCAGCCCCGAGGCTCCCCGGGGCCCAACTCGCTGAGCCTTGCCAGGTGCTGAGAGGGGCGGCTGGTCCAGGTGCCACACCCTCTGGCTGCTCGGGGCTGGGGGGCCTACTCCTGCGGCCAAGCTTCATGGGGTGTGTTCCCTGCCCCAGGCCTGGCCGAGCTAGCTGCACGCAAGTACAAGCAGGCCGCCAAGTGCTTCCTGTTGGCCTCCTTCGACCACTGTGACTTCCCCGAGGTGAGGTGCTGGGCTCTGTGTTGGGGTCTCCCCGATTGGGGTCCTGGTGCTCTCTGTGCCCCAGGTGGGCTGGCTTCGGTCCTGGCACCTGACCTGCCCCAACCGCCCTCAGCTTCTCTCCCCCAGCAACGTGGCTGTCTATGGGGGCCTGTGTGCCTTGGCCACCTTTGACCGGCAGGAGCTGCAGCGCAACGTCATCTCCAGCAGGTGGGTGCAGGGGGTGGGCATGGCCCGAGTCCCCCGGCAACCCCTCTCCAGGCTGTCGGCGGGGCGGGGTGGGGCTCTGAGGAGTCTGGGCTCTGCAGTTCCTTCAAGTTGTTCCTGGAGCTGGAACCTCAGGTCCGGGACATCATCTTCAAGTTCTACGAGTCCAAGTATGCCTCATGCCTGAAGATGCTAGATGAGATGAAGGTGAGGGGCTGAGCCCCACAGGAGGGTGGCACGGAGGGGTGGGTGTGGGTGACCCTGACTGCTGGCTGTCTCCCCAGGACAACCTGCTCCTGGACATGTACCTGGCCCCCCATGTTAGGACCCTCTACACCCAGATTCGCAACCGGGCACTCATCCAGGTGAGTGGTGGGGCCCATGGCCGGCCCTGCGGCACCGGAGTGGCAAGGCACTGACCGTCCCTCTGTTCTGCAGTACTTCAGCCCCTACGTGTCTGCCGACATGCGCAAGATGGCCACGGCCTTCAACACCACTGTGGCCGCCCTGGAGGACGAGCTGACACAGCTGATCCTGGAGGGGCTCATTAACGCCCGCATCGACTCCCACAGCAAGACACTGTACGCCCGCGACGTGGACCAGCGCAGCACCACCTTTGAGAAGTCCCTCCTCATGGGCAAGGAGTTCCAGCGGCGTGCCAAGGCCATGATCCTGCGGGCGGCCGTGCTGCGCAACCAGGTGCATGTCAAGGTGAGTGGGTGCGGCGGGCGGGGCCACCTTCCCAGGTTGGCCACCTCCCTGCTAAGTCGCCACGTCTGTCTGTCCAGTCGCCACCCCGAGAAGGCAGCCAGGGGGAACTCACGCCAGCCAACAGCCAGTCCCGGATGAGCACAAACATGTGAAGGTGCTGCCAGCCACAGGCCCCCCGCACCCCAGAGGAGACGCAGCTCAGAGCCAGCTGTCCTGTGGGCCGCTTGAGGGCCCTGCACCCTGTCCTGGGGGGCCCTGGAGGAGGGACTGCAGGGCTGGGCCATGCCAGCCTCTGCCCCAGGACCCCCGCCCCCTGTACCACCTCCCATTGCCACCTCGTTCCTACATTGTTTGGGTTGGAGATGAGATGTTGAAACTTGAGTCCATTAAAGAGCAGACTGAAACCCTTCCCTTCACTCTACTCCTTCCTGGGCCCAGGCCTGTGGCTCACTTCTAGCCTCTCAGGGCTCTACCTGAGCACCCACCCCACCGTGGTCCCAGCTCAGCCCACATTTGGGCACCCCCACCCTCCCTCCCTCCCTCCCTCCGGCAGCGGCAAGAGCTGAGGGGTCTGTGGTCCTTCTGGAGGTGCTGGCCATTGCCCAGTCAGGGCTGCTGTAGAGCTGTGCCCTCAGTGCCCTTCCATGGAGCGGCAGTTTTCTGAGTCCCAGGGGACTGTGATGCCCCTGGCTCGCGAACCGGCTTTCCCTCGAGGACACCTCTCCACGGCCACGGCACAGCCCTGTGAGGGGCCTCCTGAGCCTGACCCCCAGGTCCGAGGTTCCTAGTGGCCTGGGGCACCTTGGGCCATGCACATGCATTTCTGAAATGATTTATTGTTCAGTTTTGAAAGCAGACATGAGTCGTGAGGGCAGAGGAGACCCGGCCTGGAGCCTGCCCACCAATGCAGCATTTCCTGGCCTTCCTTCCATGTTAAGTAGCAGGAGATTCCCTGAGTAAAAGGCGTTTCCTTAACTTAGTGTGTCCAGACTGTGGCAGCCCGGGTGGGGGCCGGTCCCAGCAGGCCTCAGGCGAGGGCGCTGCCTGTGACTTCGGGGAGGCCCCCCCGGTCCCTGGGTCCCGGCTGCAGCGGCTCCTGCAACCTGGGCTGGTCCCTCGGCCAGGCCAGAGCCTTCTCCAGTTTGGTTTTAAAAAGTAATCCGTGACCTGATCGAGAGCAAGAGGGGAGTGGGCCCAGGAGGCCGAGGGTCCGCTGCACCCCGGGTCGTGGCAGGCAGCACCGTCCCTCCCCGCACCTGGGCAGTCCGCTGTCTCCCGGAACGCTCGCTTCTTGCAGCAGCCCCGGCACAGATGAAACACGCAGCGGTTGCCCTGGACATGGGAGAGCCAGTGAGCCCGTGCTGGCTGCCCCCCAAGATGTCGACAACCATGTGGCCTGGCCATGCCCCTGGGGACCCCAGCACAGGGAGGGGCTAGGAGCTGTGGACAGGCCGAGCCCCAGGGAGCTCACCAGGGAGCCCACTTGACCAGGGCCAGGGCCAGGCTGCAGACCTGAGCGTCGCCACCTGCCCCTCTCGGACCCCATTGGTGACCACAGCCCCCACGAGAGCCCAGGGATGCCTCTCTTGGAGCCGAGCTCCAACCCCCCTAATCGTGGCCGGCCAAGAAGGCCAACTCACCTTTGGGTTTCCACACTGATCGCACTTTGCGTATTTTGCTGGGAGAAAAACAAAAAGAGTTGTTTGGTTGAAAGAGGACCCAGCTGGGCCTCAAGGAGCGGACACAGGCAGCAGCCCACCCGACAGCCTTGGGGCGAAGGGGAGTGTCAAGGCTGTGGGAGGGACTTCTGGGAGGTCCCCACCTGGGACAGTATGGCCCCCACCGCATGGGGTGTTGCACGAACCTTTCTGGCCAACAGCAGGACCAGTCCTGGCCCCCGCCCTGCAGCACCCCACCCCGATGCTCGGTTCCCACCTGGCCCCCTGTGGCCCCGCCTTGGGAAGGGGTGAGTTTTGAAAGCCGGACACCCGCTGGCGATGGAGAGGAGCCCTGCTGGGGCCCACCTGGCTGGGAGGGTGCAGCTTACGTTTCAGTGAGGGGTCGAAGGACTTCTGGGGGTTCCTCAGCTTCTTCTTCTGCTTGTTCTTGGACAGGACGTCTTGGCCCCGCCCATCCTCCCCCTCCAGGGCCCGCTTGCTGCAGCCACCACTGTCCTTGCTCCCCTCCCTGGGCCTGAAAGGGGAAAACAACAGGAAGAGCCGGGGGCGCCCCCCCAAGTGAGGGCTCAGGGTGAGGAGGGGGCAGAGCCCCAAGGGGACAGGGCGGCTGCTGTGCTCGTCCTCTCTGAGCAGCCCAGCTCTTGGGCTCCAGGCCACAGGGGATGACTATCTGGCCTACACTAGTGGTTTTTTCTCACTTGTTCCAATGAGCAGGAAGCTGAGCTTGACTAGGGATGATGAGACCCTGGGCAGCCTGCTTTGGGGAGGGACCCACCCCCGCCGGGTGAACCCCACTGTGGACACCCCTTGGTGGACGGCACAGGGGCTCACCCTGGGTGGACGTAGGGCTGGCACACCCAGTGGGAGAGCGGCAGGCCTCCCATGGGCTGGTCCCCCTCCAGCTGCCTGGACATGTCCTCCTGCAAAGCCCCAGGCCTCGGTCACACACGGCCCTCCCCGCTCCCGCCCGGGCCCGTGCCCCAGAAACGCCCAGAGCCCCCGCCCTGCCTGACAGCGCAGCTTCAGCTCCCTGCTCACGGCGCTCAGGCCCTCCAGGGTCTTCACTCTGGCCAGCTCCTCACGCAGCTGCTGATGCACCTGCAGCCTGAGACACACCCATCACGGGCCACACCGCTGCCGGCGGCCATGCTGGGCCTAGTGAGCACAGCTGCCCCCCCCCCGTCCCAGCCCCGTCTCTCCCTCCCCCCACCTCCCACCTGCCTCCTGACTGTGCGGCTTCTGCCTTAGGGGGTGACTCACGGGTGGTGCCACAGCTTGAAGAGATGGGCCCGGACATATGAAAGTGGACAGGGGTGCTGCCGCACGATCTCCAGGTATTCCTCGGCAAGCTCCCACACGGCCGGGCTGCGGCCCTCAAACAGGGCAGGGTTGTGCAGGTTGCCCTCTGCAGGGGGCAGGGAGGGCTTGTGGGCTGCAGAGGGGGTGGGGGCGGGGTCCCCAAGGCTCACAGGTATGCCCTGCCCCAGCTTGGATGGTCCCACCCTCACCTGCACTCATGACCCCCTGCACCCCCGTGGCCTGGATGCACTGCTCCACATCATGGAGGCACTGGATGTTCCCGTTGGCAAACACTGGGATGTTCACGGCCTTCCTGGGAAAGGGCGGGACGCAGTGTCCTACCAGCCACCCGGCAGGCCCCCCCACCCACAGCCAGGGCCTGGCTCACTGTCCTGGGCCCAGCCCCCAGGCTCCACTGCAGCAGGCGCTTCTTTCTTCACGCCCAGACTCCCCTGCCCTGGGGACCTGCCTGCCCCCCGGCCACTCGCTCACCGTACAGCCCGAATGTGCTCCCAGGACGCAGGCCCGGGCAGGGGCCCCTTCTGCTCCTTGGTGCGCCCGTGCACGGCCAGCAGCTAGAACATAGCCGGGGGGTCAGCCTACTACCCAGATGCAGTCCCCAATGGCTCCAGAGGCCCTTTGGCTTTCAGGGCGTAGCCCTCCCCCCCACCACCCTGGCCAGCCTGGGGAGGACCGTGCACCTGCAGGCCCATATCCCACCCTGACCGCCCAAGGCCACAGCCAGGAAGCTGAGGTGGGGCCAGAGCAGCCTGGCCAAGGGCTGTGGGCAGGGCACCGTGTCACAGAGAGGAGGCGTAGCCAAGGCCTGGGTGTCCAGGGACCGAGAGCCCCAGAGGGTGGGCTGACCGGAGAAGCTCCCAGCCACGTGCCCTCCCTGGCCAGCTGGGAGCAGGTCCCATCCTGCCCAGGAGGGCTGCATGCAAGAAGGGGGTGCCTCAGTCTGGGTTTCCCGGCCACCCCCTTCCCTGCCCTGGGGCACCCTGGCCCCGCACAAGCATACAGGGGCCTCCTCTCAAAGGTCCTCTTGGTTCCCCCTTTCCTGGAAGGCAGGCTCCCTGGGGGACCAGCTCAGGGCAGACCCTGTCCTCTGAGCTCATGGAGGAGGGAGCGGATACGTGGGGAGGCTGGATGGCAGCCAGGGCACAGGGCAGGTAGTGGTGACCCAGCCCCTCGTTCCAGTCAGAGAGAAATGCCTGAGGCCAGGCCAAGCTCATGTGCTTCCAAGGGGCAGGGGCAGACCCTGGGTGGCCCACAGGGGGCCTGGGCCCCAACCCCCATTTCCCCAAGGGGGGAGGCAAGAAGTCGGGGCTGGGGGCACGTGTGCCCTGAACCCTGACGTAGGCACAGAGGACCCCGCCCTCACCTGGCAGCCGGCCTTCTCCAGCATCTGGGCGTACCGCACGGTCTTGTCAATCTCGGGGAACACACGGATTTTGCAAGTAACAGGGACAGAGAGTCTCTCGTGGGCCAGCAGAACTGGGGAGCAAAGAAGGCTATGGGGATTGGCAGGGGGACCCCAGCCAAGCTCCTGGAGCCCCAGATGGCTTTGGCCAGGGAGGGCACTCCGCTGTCACCCCTGGCCTGTCACTCTCAGGTGCCGGGCAGGTTCCGTCCCTTTTCCCTTCATCCTCAGGGTTCCTGAGGCCACCTGCTGGCAGCTGAGCACTTTGCTCCACCCCCAGGGGCAACAAGGCTGGGGCAGGACAGGGACTCCTTGGTCGGCATCCTTCCAGTGGGGGGACATGCCAGCCCCAGGTGCTGCCAGGCCCAGGTGCACGTGGCCCCCCATGCTGGCTCTGGAGCCTCTCCACTTGCCCTGCACAGCAGCACGTGGGACTCACTCATTCTCTGGAGCAGGTCCCACTCCTCCTGCAGGAAGGCGCCATAGTGACCTGCAGACGACACAGCCCAGCTGGCAAATGTGGCATGCCGGCCCCCAGGGACACAGTTGCCTCCTGCAGTGGCCATGTGTGCTGACAGCCGTGGGCCAGCAGGGGGTGGGTGTCCTGGGTGGGCTGGTGCCTTACAGGGTCCCCAGAAGCAGCAGGGTGTCCCTGGGGAGACCAGGGGGACGAGTGCTGGGTTGAGCAGTTTGTCCACAGCAGCTGTCCTGGCTCTAAGGGCCTGAATGGAACATCCCTGCCCCCCCACCCCCCATCTCAGTGCATCCAGCAGCTCCTTGGGGTCCAGAAGCCCCTGGGAGCTCGATGAGGAAAGGTGAACCCTGGGGACGGGGGTCAATGGCTCAGGAGAGCATGACGGGGTGACATGGGACCTCCCTTCAGTAAATCACACATCCAGTCGCAGCTTGTGATTCCTTAGAAAGTAAAGCGATCAACCCAATAGCTCATGCCTGGGAGTCAGCAGATGCTCTGTCCCCAGCCTCAGTGGGCTGCGAGGGGACCCCCAAGAGAGAAGCAAAGAGGAAAGGGGAACACGCTGGTGTCAGAGGTGGCCTCTGGGGGCAGGGCCAGGCAGGGGCCGGTCCCCCCAAGGCCACCCACACCTGGGGCACCCTGGGCTGGCCTTGCCTCCTGACCACCACAAAGCAGGCTCCCTGTGCCCCAGAGGCACACCCACCTCTCTTGGCTATCATCTGGGGGCAGCCCAAATTCAGGTCGATGGCGTCACAGTGATCCTGGGCCAGCAGTGCTGCCTGGACAAACACTTCCGGGTCATTGGCACAGAACTGGGAAGGACAGGACAGTCGGTCCCGGCCTGGCCCTCAGCTGCACAGGCCCCCACAGTGACAAGGGGGTCACAAGTGATTGCCCCCAGCAGAACTTATAGGTTTACCGCGTCTCCTCTGACAGGCAATAGGAGGCCCCTCCCTGACCCCGGCGGAAGGGTCGCTGTTCCCCCGAGGCGGCACGTGGGGTGAAATCGGGGGCTGTGAAACCCCCACGTCCCCCAGGCTTTCTGTTGTCTTGGGGCAGCTCCCAGGGAGGGGTTCGTTTCCCTGAGGGCAAAGCCTTCAGAATAGCCCCAGGGCCCCTCATGGCCTCACACCTGACCCCACGGCCGTCCCTCCTGGACCAGAGGACACCATGCCCGGCCCTCCCACCCACCCACCCAAATCGGGAAGCCGTTTCTGGGACAGCTGAGGCGACGCCGTGGGCCCGGCCCGGGAGGGGGTGCCGCCCACCTGCACGATGAGGGGCCGGTCCTCGGGGCACACCTCACAGTACAGGTTCTCCTTCCGGTAGTTGGCGTCACGGACGAAGACCTGGGCGTGCAGCATGGGGGTGTAGCAGAGCTGAGCCCCGTGGCGGCGGCTCAGCAGCCTCCAGGCCAGCTCACTCTGGTCCACCATGGGGGCCACCACGTGGCGGGCCCCCCCCAGGGTGCGGCTCCAGAACTCGAAGCCCTGCAGCTTCGGCATCGTCTCCGGCTGCGGAAGGGAGAGCTTCTTTTCAGGCCGCTCCAAGGCCGGCAGGAGGAACTGCTGTTGGGCCTGAACGGACCCTGAATCCCCAGAGCCCCTGCCGCGGCCCCCTACTCGGTGACAGGGCTGGGTCGTCTGCCTGGCAGGGCCGAGGGAACAGGAAAGGAAACCGGGAAGGCAACGGGCTCATCGGAGCCGCGCCCAGAGCGGGGGACGGGGACTAAAGCAAAGACCCTGGCGCCCCTGGGCGCTCCCCGAGGCCCGGATCCCGCTCTGCGCCGCGGCCGTCCGCTTCTTCGCCGACCGGGAGTGGGAAAGCCGCAGGGCCTCTCTTCGGCTTGTCTTATCTTTACCTCGGCCTCCCTGGCCGCGGGGCTTTCTCCGGGCGCGGCGCCCGCTTGACTCGGACCCAACCGGTGTCTCCGGAACCGAAATTCCCTGGGAGAGTCACCGCGGCCTCCGGCGCCTGCCAGAGAGGCCCAGCCCGGGTCGGGAAGGGGCGCGGCTTCCCGGGGCGCAGGCGGGCCCACCCCGAGGCCCCTGCCTGGGCGGCCACTGACCTGCGGCGGAAGCGGGCGCCGGGCTTCGGGCTCCGGGCTCCGGGGCGGCTGCGGCCCCTTTCCGCCCCGGGCCGCCTCCCTGCCGCCAACCGCCCGCGCCGCACCGGGGCCGCGGCGGGGCTCAGAGCCGCCCAGGGCGCCGCGCCGGGGCCGCCGGAAGGTGCCTCCGCCGGGGCGGTCCGAGCAGCCCGCGGTGCGTCGTGAAACGCGTCCCCGGGAAACCGCGCCCGGCCGCGACAGGGCCGCGCGCACCGCCGGGTCCGGGGCGGCATCCCGCATTCGCGGCCGTGAACGTCGTGGCGCCTCCCAGCCGTCCCCCGGAGGTGGTGAAACCCAGCGTGGTCGGGATGACCATTTTCCGAGCAGCGCGACGGGAGCGGGAGCCCCGACGGAGGGGCTGCGGGCGGTGCGCTCACATCGGTTCCTCCGCCGAACAAACCCACGCTCAGCCCGGCAGGACCTGCCTTCCCGCGCGATCGCTCTGCGGACGTACAACTGCTCTAATAATAAAACCAGACGTCTAAGGGATCGAAAACACAGCCTTTTATTGGGGAAATAAATATCCCACTCGCCTCCTTGTCCCGCCTCCAGCCCACGGCGAACGAGTTTCCTCCTTTCCCTGTTGCATCATTTTGAACCAGGTTTCAAACATTGAATCATTTCATCCTCAAATATTTCAGTATCTTTAAAGGATGAGGACTTTTAAAAAACTTTACCACAATACCAATAACACACCTGAAAAATAGCAGTAATTTCTTAACAGGAACATTGGTTACGTGTTGAAATGGTAATATTCTTGACATATTGAGTTAGGTAAAATTAATAAGATTTATTTCATCTATTTCTTTTTATCTTTCTCATCGTGGCTATTAGAAAATTTAAATGTGCATACATTGGTGAGACTCCCAGAATTGCAGATTGAAGAGCTCAGAAAATATCTCCAAAAAATCACAATAAAACCAGGTAAAATTGTTAAAAGCAACCCTTCCTAGACTCTGGAAATGGATCAAAGGCATATGAATTTGGGAAGCAGTCATTATAAGGAAAAAAGCTTCTGAACCATGGTAAGAGATGAGAATGGTGGGAGTCTGTGGTGTTTGGGCTTGAGCTGGGTCATTCCTCCCACCCCATGACAGTGGTCCCAGAGCCAGCCTTGAGGACCTGGAGCTCTGCTGGCACTGCAGGGGGCTGGCTTGCCTGGGAAGGGGGCAGGTGGATGCCAAGGGGTGTTTGTAAAAAAAGAGAACAATGTCACTGGCAGGCAACTGGGCAAAGCCAACATTGCAACTTCCTGAAGTCATGACTGTGGTTGGAGAAGCAATAGTCCTGCCATAAATTTAAAAAGGAAATTCAGTAAATAATGCAGCCATAGTGGGCCTTGATAAATTCCCAGCTATCCCTGGTGGCCTGAAAGTCTGTGCACAAGCTGAGAGTTCAGAGAGGGCCCCAGCTATGCATTCATCCTTCACTGAACATGAGGCCTTGTGCAAACAAAAATTAAACCTGGGCCAACCTGTAAACTGTCTGCACTTTGAATGAAATACCCAAGCCCTACACAGAGCCATCAGCAAAGACTGGAAACCTTACTGTTTCAAAACATTTAAGTTCAATCTCTGACCCATCATGCACTGGCCAAGTGAAAATGACCCAGGAGGAAGTCTTAGGAAGCCAGGCTTAAATTTTAAAAAGAATTTTTAAAAATTGAGCCAAGACATCAGTGGCCATGCACTGCAGGGGAGATAGACTCTACAGAATTCATCCAGGCAAGTCAATAAACCTACAAAAACCCCACAGCAACAACAACCAGTAAGGAAGCAAGTTGATAGGAGAGGGAAGCAGTGTAAAAGGGAGAATTCCTAAAACCATGAGCACATGCCCAGGACAGGACACTTGTTCAGAAAAGACTGGAGAACATTTTTGCAAGTGCTGTTCTTCAGATTTGTTGTTAGGAGGGCTAAGCTCTGAAGGAGAGCACCAGCCAACACAGAGCCACTTGGCAAGGACTGTGAATAGTGATTTACTTTTTCTTGTTTTTTCTTGTTACCTCCTGGCATTTAAGGAAGTCTCTGTAATATCATTTGCTGGATACAAACTTAAGGGAAAGATGTCTCAAGGGCTAAATTCCAGAGTTAACACATCAAAATATTAATATGTACAGTGTGCAACAAAAGATTACAAAGCATACAAAGAAACAGGAAATGGCCCATCCAAAGGAGCAAGATAAAACATCAGAAACCATCAACAAAGAAAACCAGACATTGGACATACCAGACAAACACTTTGTGAAAAAGGGTCTTAAATGTGTTCAAAGAGCTAAAGGAAAATAAGGAGAAAGAGCTAAATGATATCAGGGAAATGATATATGAACAAAATGGGAATTTCAATAGAGAGGCAGAAATTATGAAAAGGAACCACCCAGAATACTGGTGCTGAAGATTACAAAACTGAAATTAAAAATTCCCCAGAGGCATTATCAGGGAGGAGGCAAGATGGTGGCATAGAGAGGAGTGGAAGCTAAGTAGTCCCCCTGGAACAACTAAAAAAAAACAGAAGCAACTAGTAAATAATCCAGAATAACTGCGGGGGGATAAACGAGACCATCCACTCATCATACACCAACCTGAATTGGGAGGAATGCCCGATATCACAGCATAAAATCTGTAAGTAAAACCTGTGGATCCAAGCCGGGAGCCTCCTCCCCCATAGCCCAAGCTGCAAAGCCTCGTGGTGCCAGAGAGAAGCTCTCTCCCAGCAAGCGAATATAGCTCAGCTGAGCTCCAACTCGGGTTTTAAGTAGCGAGTGTGAACTGCTCACTACAGGTGCGAATCCCCAAAAAACAGACAGAGGCTTTGGGTGACAACTGACCTTGGAGACCCAGAGAATTGCTTTGGACTGGGTCTGAAGGGGAATATCTGTTTCTTTTTAGGCTCAGTGGAGAAAGTCCCGGCCATTACAGATCCCAGGACCTGTGACTCAGAGAAGGGCAGAGATAGCACAAGCAGAGAGAGACCATTGAAATGCTAATGACCTCCCCCTAGGGGGTCTATCTTCTCCAAGAGGAAAGGGGTGGGGCCCTTTCCATTCGGAACCAGACCCCAGAGCCTGGGGGAACATGGCCACACCTCCTCACACCAGTCAAGAATTATAGGCTGACAGGTTCCACCTGCTGGGCAGAAAAGCACAGTGACCCGAGGCACAGGGTGGAGCAATTTTCTAAGACACACCCTCAGGGAAACCAGATACTGAATATTTCTTCCCTCTGGGACCTGAGCCTATTCTGGTCTGGGAAAGCCTGATTTGGATAACCAACGAAACCATGCCTAGACAACAGAGGATTGCAACCTACACTAAGAGGAACACAGTTATGGCCCAGTCAAAGGAACAAACGTACAGTTCATCTGAGATACAGGAATTTAAACAACTAATGCTAAATCAATTCAAAAAGTTTAGAGAAGATATTGCAAAAGAGAGAGGCTGTAAAGAAAACACTGGGCATACATAAGGCAGAAATTGAAAGTTCAAAAAAACAACTAGTAGAACCCTTGGAAACGAAAGGCACAACACAAGAGATGAAAGACACAATGAAAACATACAACAGCAGATCTCAAGAGGCAGAAGAAAACACTCAGGAACTGGGGAACAAAACAACTGAAAGCCTACATGCAAAGGAGCAAATGGAGAAAAGAATGAAAAAATATGAGCAACATCTCCGGGAACTTAAGGATGAAACAAAGTTCAATAATATTTGTATGATTGGTGTCCCAGAAGGAGAAGAGAAGGGGAAAGGGGCAGAAGCAATAATACAGGAAATAATTAATGAAAATTTCCCATCTCTTATGAAAGATGTAAAATTATAGATCCAAGAAGCGCAGCGTACTCCAAACAGAAGAGATCTGAATAGGCCTACACCAGGACACTTAATAATCAGATTATCAAATGTCAAAGACAGAGAGAATCCTGAAAGCAGCAAGAGAAAAGCAATACATCACATACGAAGGAAGCTTAATAAGACTATGTGCGGATCTCTCAGCAGAAACCATGGAGGCAAGAAGGAAATGGTGTGATACATTTGGGATACTGAAAGAGAAAAACCACCAACCAAGAATCATATATCCAGCAAAACTGTCCTTCAAATAAGAGGGAGAGCTCAAAATATTTTCTGACAATGAGAGACTTTGTGAACAAGACACCTGCCCTACAGGAAATACTAAAGGGAGCACTACAGAATGATAGAAGACAGGAGGGCATGGTTTGGAACACAATTTTGGGAGATGGTGATACAACAATGCAAGTACACTGAACAAAGATAACCATAAATACAGTTGGGAGAGGAAGGTTGGGAGCATGTGAGACACCAGAAGAAAGGAGGAAAGATAAAGACTGGGACTGTGTAACTTGGTGAAATCTAGAGTGTTCAACAGTTGTGATAAGATGTACAAATATGTTCTTTTACGAGGGAGAACAGGCAAATGTCAACTTTGCAGGGTGTTAGAGGT
>PVKY010000875.1:0-38669 GCA_004027775.1 Bradypus variegatus
CCTCCCAAGTTTCTTCCCAGTTCTAGTATCTTGCAAGTCTCTCCAGAGTTATGGGAATGAGACAAGATCAAAACAGCAGGTCAGTGGCAACACTAGGAGGAGCCTGGGTCCACGACTCCCTGCTCAGGGCTCTTCCAGCTAGCTTTTATGACCATGTCCAAATAGGAATTTATGATAACAAGTTTCCCACTGCTTTCACTTTGGAGTAGCCTTGAACAGGGCAATGGTATTCAGAGAATTTCAAAGCAAAGCTCTTCTAGCTTTCCTTTGCCAGGAAGGTGAGTCAGTGGCCCTGGTGGGTGATGATGGACTAAAGGGTATTCTAAGACTTGGGTCTGGCTCTAGGTCCCTGGCCCTGTTCCCCAGAGAGCCAGTTCAGGGGGTGTCTAGAGAAGACAAGGAATCACTTGAGGCCACTGGGTAACTGTCAAGGAGGACTGTGGAGCTGCCCAGGGAGATAGAGAAGGTGGCCGGCCTCAAGCATGATGGGGAATTATGAAGCCCTCAATGCTGGGGGTCACCAGAAGCCACCAAATCGCTCTGGCCCCAGGCTCGGACCCTCTCACAGGAGCCCGGGCTTGGAATCCCATTTCCACCCGGGCTGGAGGTGCTCTCTTGACATCACCTGCCCCGTGGCCAGATAGTCACGACAGGGGCTGAGAGTTTTTCACCTCCCACCATCTCCCATAGACGGACCTGAGTTCTGTCCCTCAGGATTGCAGGGAAGAAGGAACAATCCTCCAGAGACATGGACTCCGGCGATTCTGGGTCTGCTCCTCCCCAGCCCGACCACTCCCGGGTCCCTCAACACCCCCTTCACAGGCCAGGAGTTCTTACCCTTTGCTGTTCCAGGCCAATTCCTCCATCCCGCCTGGGATCTATTCTGAGTAGATGGCTGGTGTTCCGTCAGAGAATTTTGGAGATGCAGTCTTATTGCATTTTACAGATGTGAAAACAGAGGGTCAGAGACAGAAGGGTCTTACCTGGACCTCATGCTTTACCCCACTGCCTGTGACCCTGAGGGCCTAAACTCCTGGAACATTCAGAGTACATCATATACAACCACTCTCAAGACTGGCAGTAATTCATACAGACAGGAAAACAAACCAGCAGGAACCTGGAGCCTCTAGGAAGACGCAGGCCCAGGGCTCAGACAGCAGTTCAGTACATGGGGCTCAGGGTTCATTTTGTTTTTGCTGTTTTGTGATAATGTATCTATAAAGTCAAAGTTCCCTCTTCCACAGTGAAGCAGAGCTGCTGGTGGGGGAGATGACGGAGTGGGGTCCATACTCGAGGGACTGCTCCTTCGATCTGGAGGTGGCCACTTCCCACCCAGTCATGGCACCCCGCCCCAGCCAGGGAGATGCCAGGTCTATGCCATGCCCACGGCACATGTCCACAGCCTGACCATTCCCTCTCAAACACAGCTTGCTCGACCAGCTTCCCTTGTGGTGTCCAAATGGAAGAGATAGAAGTTCCTTGTCTGAGAAATGGATGATAAAGAGAATCCTCTCCCTGCCCCCTGAAACATATATACATGGAAACCTTAGATACACACAAAAGTGATGCATGCCCTTTTACCTGCATTAGTTTTGAACTGGAGAGGCACTGAGCCTGAAGAAGCACTAGAAGTCAGTGTCTTATTTCACAAATGGGGAAACTGAGGCTCCAAGCAGGGAGTGTTGTGTCCATGGTCACATCAGACCGTGTAACTTGACTGGGGCAGATCCTAGATCTCTGAATCCCAGGCTGTGGCACCTTCTAAGTGGTTCAGGCACCCTAACAGTGTGCAACGAACATACAAGGTGGGTGATAAACACACATGGCTCTCTGATAGGTGGGGCGAGGTGTGGGGAGGATCATGGGGTCAGGCGCAGGATGGGTGGGCCACTGCACACCCCATGGCCAGCCTGAGTCACCACGTGTGCCTCAGAAAGGGCAGGCAGCTCCCTTTCTCCCTCTGGTTTCACCAAAGACCCAGGGATCCAACAGAGCTTCACTGGCCAAGGGCACGGGGCTATCACAGAAAGAAGACCCCTTCTCCAGGCACCCTAAGGGCCTCTCCAGGAACACTTCCACAGTTCTCCCAGGCCCCCCTGGTCAAGCAACTCTCCCCTCTACCCAAACTCCCCAAACACTTCCTCCCACCTTCCCCAAACCTGTTGGGCCTCGTTTTAAATTCTTAGACTGTGGCTGTGCACCTACGGCTGGGGAGCCAGGGCTCGGGTGGAGAAGCGGCAGCTCCTCTCAGCAGCAGGTGTTCCCTGGGCATGACGGGCGTGACTTCCTGCCCTGGCACCCTGGCGCCCCACTCCTACCTCCACCCACGTTGGCATTTCAATGCCAAGGGCATACAAGAGGGTCAACTCTTTACAGAAATCTGAGGGATCTCAGTTGTTGAGCCCAGGCCCAAGGAGCTGGTATCCAGGGCTCCTTGTCATCCATGAGCTGAGGGAGGAAGCCTTGGGTCCTGGATTTGGGCACATGGAGACGAAGGGTGTTCAGGATTCACTGACATCACAGAACGGCAGCTGGTTGATCCTGGTCATGGCTTTGACTTAAGGAGAGATGGGAAAGCTCAGGGGCTCCCTGGGGTGGGCATGGTTGGGAGGTGTCCATCTCTCACTTGCTACAGCTGATGCCTGGGGACAAGAGGGGCAGAAGGGAGACTGCCCATCTTGAGAAGGGGGAGTTGCATGTGAAATGACTGAAATGATGGAGGTGGTGAATGTCTTCTTCCATGGGTTCTCCCAAACTCTTTCCACCTCCTTTCCAATCAAATCCACCATTTCTGGTTCTCGGTTCTTCTTCTTGGGCCAAATGAAAAGCATCAGAACTTTCCCTGACCCTAAGAACCCCCGCCTAAGCTGAAGTCTCTCTGAATGGAGAAGCCCTGGAGCTGTCCCACTGCCCTGATGTCCAGGACCCAGGCCGTGAGAACATCCTGATGCTGGCTGAGCAGGAGGGACAGCCTCTGGTTTGGCCTGCACTGAAGGATGCTCTGGCCACCCACGCTGTACCTCTGGCAGCCCTGGAGACTGGGAATGGTGGTCCAGAGTGGTGAGCAGACTCACAGGGAATCCACGTCCAGAGACAGCACTGAAGGAGGCTGTAGGGACAGGCATCACCCCGGCCCCCCAAAAGCAAAAGACTCTTCAGCCTTAGCTCAGGAGGCCTCACTGTGGGTCAGGTCATCACTGAGGCTGACGGAGACGTGGTGGAGTGGAGCTGGGGACCTGGCTTCGGGTGTGCAAGGAAACTGGGGCAAAGGGGGAGGAAATGTGGAAACTTCCAAATTTGAGGGGTATTTACATGTCTGGCTCAGGGCCCAAGGGACCATGGTGGGTGGGGGGCAGTGACAAGAATGGGGAGGGGAAACACCAGTCTGCACCCTGCGTCCTCCTCCCCACTTGGGGGGCCCAGCTTCCAGCCCAGGGCCTGCCCAAGGGGAGAGAAGAGGTGCAAACATGCGTGGGCCGCCGCCTGCCGGCAGCCCCACTGTGTGCTACAGAGGAAAGGAGAGGAGGAGGAGAGACAGGACTCAGGTGGCCAGGTTATCCGCTGGGAGGCCCGACATACGGATCTGGGAGCTGCTCTTGCTCAGGATGGAGAGCTGGGTGCCCCCGTTGACCCCGCTGCTGGCCAGGGATGGGTGTCGATGCTTGAAGTCCACGGCAAAATAGCGGTTCACCTTCCAGCTCCGCCACTTACGCTTGATCTCCGCCTGCACCTGCAGGAGAAACCCTGGGCGGTCACTTCCGGGTGGAAAGCTCTTGACCTGGTAGACCCTGGCCTGGGACCTTCCCAGGAAGGCACTACTGCCACCTCCCAGCACCCCTCCCACTCCCCCTGACCCCCAAAATGCAGCCTGCAGCCCTGAGGTCACCAGTTGGGGCCTCTGACATAGAAAGGAGAACCATGGCAGAGCTGGCTTTAAGATCCCCTTTCCTCGAGTCCTTGTCTGAGCAAGGCTTCTAATGGCTTCCTGTTGTCTGTGGACCTCTGCTCCTGGCATTTAACATTCTACAGTCAGAGATAAGCCCATAGGATTTTTCAGGGAGTCTTTAAAAACAGGCCCTTGGGGCAGACGGATCTAGGAAAGGATCACCACTCTCAGCTGACCATGAGCATTAGCGTTAAAAAAATCCAGGTGACCAGACCACACCCCAGAAAATTACATCAAAATCTCTGGGGTAAGACCCAAGCATTCATACTTTTGAACATGCAGTCAGGGTGGAGAACCACTACATAATGCATCCCCATGTAATGCTTAGCGTGTGAGCTGAGTGTATGCCGAATGTCAGCCCCACACGCCCCCTTGGTCAAGCACCTTTGTGCAGTGTACAAACCGCACAACTGTAGGTGACACCCCATGTGCCCTCTCCAGTTTTACCTCCCACTTCCACTGCAGGCCCTTGACACTTATTCCCACTTCTATCTTGGCTCTCACCAGCCACTCTCGGGATGTCCCTTTCTGCTTCTCCCTGTAGGGTGTCTTGAAGACCTTCTTGTTTCTCAAATGCAAACAAGGGGAGGGGCTTCCTAAAGTCACAGGTCACACAACTAAAATCCAAGCACCAGTGGGATGATTCCTGCAGCTTTCCAAATCCATCCCACCCATCAAGCCCCCACCCCTGTCCAGCACCTCTGTACTGAGCTCCCCTCAGACAACAGGTAGCCCACAAACCACAGCGCTGGAAATGGAACCTTATTAGAGGGTTCCAGACCTCTCCCCAGGGCCTCTTCCAATTTGCCACAGTGCTTGGTCTATCAGGGGACTGGTTTGGGGGTCTGAGCAGCATGGATCCTTAGGCAGCCACTCGGCATCTTTGCCCATCACGGCCTCATGAACCGCAGGTACCATTTCTGGAGCCTTGCTCTCCTTGCTGTCAGCCCCTCACTAAGGCGTGTCTTGTATCTGATAAGCACTTACTTGCGAGCCTGCCCAGGGAGATCTACACTCAGCAGAGGGGTTGCCTTTACTGGGTGGAGCTCTGCTCTAGAGGCTGGGCCTTAGCTGCACAGCAGGCAAAGTGCTTCTGGCCCAGAGTGGAGGGAGTCCAGAGACCCCAGCACCACACGAAGCCAGCAGCTACCTCATCTGTCCACTGCTCATCCCCTCCTCTCAGTGCTGGGAGCCTGGCAGAGCCCCGGCCTGGGGGATAACCCAGTCCGCTGCCTGCTCCCCAGCCAGCCCCCTTCCACTGCTAAGGAGACAAGGGCCCAGGTCTTACCTCCCCATTCAGGAAACAGTAGAGAACAGCCACCACAAAGCCCTAGGGAGAGAGCAAAAGTAAACCTGAGAATGTGGGCAAAAGGCCTTCTAAATGCTGTGTGAGGGGGTAGGGGTGAGACCAGAAGCAGAAAAGAAACAGTCACGGGGATGGCCTGGATGGGGCAACTGCCCAGGGATCCCTGGTAAGGTGAGACAGGTTCTGCTCCACCCAGGTGGGCACCCGTGAAGCCAGGTGGCTGGTGAGAGCCCCCTCCCACTCACACCCCCTGGCCCTGGAGCTCACATTCCCTTGGTCAAATCCTTCCCTTTCCACAAGGCCAGCACTATCCCACGTTCTTTGAGGAGCCTTCCCCAAATGCCCAGGCCTGAGAGGCTGAGCTCACACTCCAGAACACTCTCTGGGCCTGCACGAGTGGGCAGCACCCTGTCTCCTCCTTCTTTGTCCCTCAGGAACAGAACTAACTTTTATTAACTTAATCCACCACCACCTCTCCACCATTCTTGTACGCAGCACACACAAAACAGGATCTGGCACACAGTGGGTTCTCAGCTATCCTACTTGTATTTTTTACATGTAGAATTCTTTCCCCATTAACAAAGTGATAGCATTTTCCTTAAAGCTGCAAACTAGTCCCCATCCCTCGGGCTGTCACCTGGAGGTGCAGGAGGAGTGATGGCCCAAGGTCCCAGAAGTCAATGAGAGCAGAGCCGGGAGCCTGGGCTCTGACACCCAGACCAGGCTCTGTCTGCAAAGCAACCAGGGCTAAAAGCCCTGGACAGGCAAAACAGCCTATTTAAAATGGCAGGGACTAAAGTAAGACACATCATTAGCCATCAGGGAAAGGCAAATAAAATGCACAATGGGATACCAGTTCACACCCACAAGGATGACTATAACTTAAACAAACAAATAAAAAACAGAAGATAAACAAGTGTTGGAAAGGATGCAGAGAAATTGGAACTCTAGTACATTGTTGGTGAGAATGGAAAATGGTGCCGCCACTGTGGAAAGCAATAGGGCAGTTCCTCAAAATGTAAAATATATAACTACCATATGATCCAGCAATTCAACTTGTAAAACCCCCAAAAAGGGAAAACAAGATCTCAACCAGAAATTTGTACCCCTATGTTCAGAGCAGCTTTATTCACAACAGCCAAAAGGTGGAAACAACCCATGTCCATCAACAAAGAAATGGATACTCAAAATGTGGTGCATACACACAATCGAGTGTTATTCAGCAGTTAAGAAAGAATGAAATTCTGAGACATGCTGCCACACGGAAAACGCTTGAAAACATGATGTTGAGTGAAGTAAGCAAGGCACATAAGGACACATATTGTATGATTATCACTTACAAGAGATGGCTAAAAATAGCAAATTCACCGAGATAGAAAGTAATTAGAGGTGACCAGAAGATAGGGGCAAGGGGTAGTGTTTGGACAAATACACAGAGTGAGGGGTTGAGGGGACTGGGGAAGGATGGCAGGAAAAACCCAGCAGGGTGGGGTGGGGTTTGAAAACAATTTTTGATAAGTAAACCAAAATAAGCAAATACAGACATACACAATCAGGTGGTAATTTACACAGCTGGGCTCAGGAGAGAGGCTCCATTCAAGGCACATTGAGAGCTACCCCTGCCTTCACGGACTCATTCATTCTCCCATCCATTCATTTACTCACTGAGGCATCCTCGCCTTAATCCATTCACTCCCCTGCCCGTTGAGTCTTTATTCCATTTCCTCGCCCATTTGTTCATCTACCTGTTCTGTCCATTCAGGTCTTGGTGGCCAGGTTCTGTACTGGGAACTCTGACTGGGACAAGATCGAGCTCAGGCCTCCTGGGGTGCACGGTCTAGTGAGCCTGTTCAGGTGTCCTGGGGTCACTCCACCCCGCACCCCGGATTGAGGGGAGAGGTGGGGAGCTGTCATCCTAGACTGCCAAGGGCAGCCTGGCTCAGAGCATCTGATGCCCATGACAGCCAGACATTCATGTGTCTTCTTACAGGAGCCCAAATAGCAGAGGGCAGAAAGGGCTACCACAGCTAACTTCCATTCCTGTCCTCTTATTTCAGAGGTGGCAACACTGAGGTCCAGAATCTAGTTAAAGAAGATTCTAGAACCACTAGCCCTAGTTCCCTGTGAGTTCTGCCCTCCACACACGCCACGCCTACCTGGAAGGAGCCCAGCCCCAGCTCAAACACGAGTCGCTCCCTCTTGCTGACGTTCTCCGGGGAGAAGGCAAACACCGTGTAGTGGATGCCGAAGAGCGGGATGAGCAGCAGCGTGGACCGGGCCAGCCGTCTGTCGGGAGAGAGTGAGACACCTGCTCGGGGGGCGGCCAGGGTTTGGGACCAGAGCCACCACGGAGGGCAGAGAACCCGGCCCCAGCCCACCAGCCTCCCCTGGGGCTGGGGTCCCTGTCCCCCAACCCTGCTAAGGGACGCTCCAGGCTATTCTGGCTCAGCCAGGGTCCTGGGAGAGACAGTGGCTGACAACAGCCAGGTTTCCAGGACACCCTGAGATGTTCCAGGGGCATCCATCTGTGTGCAGGTGCCCTGTCCTCTAGGCCATGTCAGTGTCATACAGAGCCACTATGAGTGCACACGTGAGTTTGCAACTTACGGACGCCCCTGCGTGCCGTGCAAAGCCCTGGGCAAAGTGAAGTCAGGGCAAAACACAGGGATGGAATTTGTAAGGCTTGAGGGGGAGTAATGGGGCCTCAAGCAAAGCAAACATCCTCCTGTTCTGGAAAGAAGCTTCGTGAGCCTCCAGAGAGCAGCCCCCAGGGGGCCACAGGGACCACCGGCTCTTCTGAGTCTGGAGCTAGACAGTCAGTCACATGCCAGTAGTGATGAAGATGGTCCTGGAGACAGGGTGAGAGGGGGCGCAGGGAGTGGACCAGAGGAGACTTGGGACAGATCCTGGCAAGGACTTATGCTTCTGGGCCAAAAGAATAGCCACGTAAGCAGGAGGACTCTGCTGCCCCGGGAACTGAGCCAGAGGAAGAGAAGGATGTCTGTCTGAGGTGGTGAGGCGGGTGGGGGGCAGGAAGGGCCCAGAGAGACCTTGGTGCCTCCCCAGGCCAGCTCCTCTGGGGCCCCCAATTTGCAACAAGCTCCTAGGTGGATGGTGGGCAGGGCTCTGTTCTCAGGGTGCCAGCAGAGAATTCCATGGCTAAGACTTCAGGATGTGTGGGTGACCATACGCTTTGGGTGTCCTGCTCTGTGATGGGGGTGGGGAGTGCCCAGAGGCTCTCCAAGGCTGGGAGCCATATCCACCCACCTGGCATCATACTGGCCCCTTCTCGGTCTCCCCAGAGAGCCCAGCTCTGCCCTGAAGGTGTTGTCCTCCCTGCCCCCATCTTCCCCCCCAAAACCCGCTCCAACCCAGGTCCCCCTGAGGGGTGAGGTGGGAGCAGAGGCTCAGCCTCATCCTCTCCCTGCAGAGCAGGTTCATGGATGGACAGCCGGGCATGGGGATGGCTGTCTGATTTGAGGCAGTTATACCACGTCTCCCTCCTTGTCCCCCATCCCAGCCTTCCCAGGGGTTGGGGGAAGAAGGTTCCCACTACATGGCTCTGTGAAATGTGGAGATGACTCTGGATTTCCAGAGGAGCTGAATCCATGGAGTTCGGGTGAGGCCCCTGCCTTCCTAGATTCCACTGAGAAAGAAAGGAGGGAAGGGAAGGGGGAAAAAGAAGAGGAGGGAAGAAGAAAAGGAGGGACAGGGAGCAGTGGCCTGGAAAGGAAGAGGCCCCCCATTCCTGATGCCCCTTCCACTCTCTCCTGCTCCCAGCTGGCACACTCTGCAGGGCCTTGGGTCCCTGGACCAGAGCAGGGGCCAACACTACCTGACCAGGCCCTGCTCTGAGCCCTGAGGCGATCCTGAAGTGGTCTACCCTTCTAGCCCTCCTCTTTCTGTCTGTCTGTCCCTCAGACAGTGGCTCCTCAAAGGCAGGGCAGAGCCTCATGTATCCCTGTGGTCTTTCTGACAAGCACGCGCCTGGCACACAGGTGATGCTCAGAAAATGCCAGCTCCATGAAGGAAGGAATCCACGACCACAGGGGCCTGGAACGAAAGCCTTGGAGTCCGTGAACCTGAATAAGGCCTGGGTGCTCCTGAAGGCGGCTCAGCTCTGGCCCATTCCTGGCACCACGAAGGCAGCACGGAGTGTTGGATGGAGGAATGAAGCCCCAGAGAGAAGACATCTTAGGGGCTCCTCTGGGATGCGGCCAAAGGAATAGCTTCCAAAGAAAAGCTCAATCTAAGGAGCCCAGGAAGTATAGCCGGCCTTTGGGCATCCCTGTGGCCCTTCCTCCCTCCTGCATCCACTCCCACAGATGGGGTTGTTTCTAAGTACTTCTCCCTCCAGTTTGAACAGGGCTGGAAACCAAAAGTTGAAACCTCTCTGATTTTCATGGTGGCATTCAACAGGACAGGTTCTGTGTGTGAGAAGCAGTGACATTCCAGGCCTGGGCTCAGGCCCTTCTCAACCACGGGACAGCTGTGGCAGAGCGCAGCCAGGCTGCCACACAGTCTAGCTCAAGAGCAATGCCGTCGTTCCCCCATGGCCCTGCAGCAGCCAGCCCGACCCTGCCAGGTGTCCCACAGCCACTTTAGCAGGTGAGCAGAGGGGGCAGGAGGTCTCTAGGGCCTGGGGTCTGAGACCCTGTACTTCAGAGCCGACCAAAGGCACTGCAGTGGGAGAGCCTGAGGTGAGCCTCATGTGGTGTGTGTGCTCTGTGAGGACAGTCAAAAAACTGTCCACAACCTGATTAGCCTGCAAAGACAGTGACATGGAGGCATGGCTTTGGTCCTCCTGCCCCATCAATGCCAGAAGAGCCCCCAAAACATCAAGAAGAGCTCCCAAATCACAGCAGGGAGGCGTCATGCCATCCACTGAAAGGGATGTCCAAATGGAGGTGGCTGCACCCTGTCAGAGATGCAGTGTTGCCTAATGGTTAAGGGCTCCCTGGTTTCCAACCTTGCTCTGCTAAGTATGTGGCCTTGAGGGAGCCACTTAGCCTCTCTGTGCTTCAGTTTCTGTAGCTGTAAAATGCAGGTAAGTAAGTACCCACCCCATAGTGTTGTCGTGGGGAGTAAAGAGTTAATTCCAACTTGGCACATGAAAATGCTATCATCACAGGAGTGGGGCCCCCTGCCCTGTGCAGAGGGATGAGGTAGATGCATTCAAGCTCTAAGACCCTTGGAATAATTTTGCAATTGGAAGGCTGAAGCCCAGAGAAGTGCCAGACTTAGTGGAAGGGCACACACGGCATCAGAAGCGGCAGGAGCCGGGAAACGGCTCCCTCTTCAGCACAGGCCAAGCAAGGAAACTCCCACGATGGCCACAGCTTCATCCCCGCACCCTGACCTCCCACCTGGGAGAACTCACAAGACACAAAGAACGTCAACATGCAACAGCCGGGGACCAGGCCGGGGCTAGGAGGCTCGGGCTTGCTCTCCACACGCCTGCAGCCCAGCAGGACGCAAACTCACAGCGGCGGTGGCAGCATGCGCCCCCCCACCCCTCCAGGAGGCCCCGGCCACAGCCACGGCCACGCACACTTACAGAGTAATTGTGGACAGTTCTGACATCTTGCAAGAGTGCTGCTGAGCCCGCTGTGGCTTGCAGTAGCATTTCTGCACGCAGCTGCTGGGTGTGACAAGATTAGCACTTCTGTCAGCTGGGGGCATCCCAGCGGTGAAGAAACTGAGGTCAACACAGTTCACAGGCAGGGCACAGGGATGGTGGGGGAGAGGATGGGAATGGGCAGGGCAGTCACGTGGAGGAGAAGGAGGAAGCTGCGGGCCAAGTTACGGCCAGCTCTGTCCATGGTGCACATCCTTCCATATGCGTGTGTGCACAGACATCTGCACACACTTGAGCACTCACACAGCAACCACTGGCAGGGGGTGGGTCCGGAGTGAAGGCATGTGCTCTGAAGGTGGGACCTGGGCTGGCCTCCTGCAGGGAGCCAGAGGCAGAAACTCCAAGCTCAGCCTGTCTCCCTGGAGCTTGCTCCACAAGATGGGCAACTGGACATGAGGGGCTGCCTCGCACGGGCACACTGAGCTGTGAGTCGGGCTGGTCTGGGGCTTGGTTGTGAGGGACGACTTGGGTGCCCACTGGTCTTGCCCTCAGCACCGCGGTCTCGCTCTTCTGCCCACGCCATCCTTTCTCTGAGACCCCTGCCCCTCAGCATTAGAGCACAGTGGGGAGCGAGGTGGGCCCAGGCCTAGAAATGTTTGCTAATTAGTCTGGTCCTGCACTCTCCAATATGGCAGCCACTAACTATCTGTGGTTCTTTGAGTTTAAATTCATTAAAATTAAATAAAATTAAAAACCCAGTTCCAGTTTTCTGAGCCACAAGTCGAGGACTCATCAGCTACATGGAGCTGGTGGTCACCATACTGAAGGGCACAGAGAGAGGACATTCCCACCAGTGCTGGGCTGGCTTTGCTGATGAAAGTTGACGGGCAGGGAATGGAGGCCGAGAGGAGCACCTTTTGGGCCCTGCCCCACTGCCCAGGGAGCCAGTCTCGGCTTCATATCCTCAGAGAACTCTTACTCTGAAGTCCAACCATTCCAGCCCTTCGTGGCCCAGCTTACATCAGGTTGACACAAGCCGTGGGCCCCTCTTTCCCTGTTCTGACAAATATGTAAGCGATGGCTTAAGAGTTGTGCCACTCATCAAATGGCAACGCAGAGTTGCCTACTTCACACGTCCTCCTCTGGGATCACGTGGGGCTGCAGCTCCTGGAACTTGCTGGTGGATGGACCGAGCTGGTGTGGATCTGACACAAACGAGAACAGATTCGCACAAAAAAAACACAGAGCCCTGGCATTCATGGATTTGGTATTTGTGACTGCAACTCATGGAGGGTAAGTCTCAAGGTTGACATGTGGCAAGAATGTGAATCACACACTTCAAAGACGGGGTGTGGCTGCTGAGGAGCAAGCCAAGGGTCCACCCGGCACCTGAGCCTCTGTGGGGCATTTATAAATGGCATCTTCCATTGCACACCACACTGTGAGGTAGGCACCACACCCCCATTTTACAGAAGAGGAACGTGAGATGTGTTATAAAGTTTTGCTGCCCAGGCTGTGGACAGGGCCCGGCAGCATCTAAAAGATTGAGAGCTTTTGGAAAGGCAGAATCTCTGAGACCTGCTGACGGAATCTGCATGTTAGCAAGATTCCAGGGGGTTCCTATGCACATGAAAGCTTGAGAAGCACTGTGTAAGGCATGCGTGTATTTGAGAAGTTCCTTCATGTGCCCTCAATGAATGCCAAAGGTCTGTTTTATACACCTACAAAGAGACACACAGATACAGAAGAGTAGGGTGTTCTCAATAACTAAAGGGGCTTAATTGGGTATTCTGGAATGGATGTTATTCTGTACTTCAGATGTATTATCTTTCTTGCCCAGAAATTTAAAGGTCTGCTGGCCACAACCTTGAGCTGGGCAAACCACAGAAATCAGGGACTGGGAGCCTGAGAATCCAAACCTCAGATGTTGACTCCCACATGCCAGGCTTAATCCCGAGACCAAATATGAAAGTTGTTCTCTGAGACCTCTCTTCCTTGATCCAAAATTGTCCTGTCCCTTCTGGGCACTGGATACTTCTACAATAAACACAGCCTCCTCTGATTTCTTGAGAGTATTCTCAAGACCACTTGGTGATGAGTTTTCTGGGAAATCCTGCCTCTTGGTAAAGAATGAGTATCTGATGGGGAGGAGAAGGCAGAAGAAGCAGGAAAAACAAGAAGAGCCAAGAAGTATCCTTTAAACCTGGGATGCTCTCAGGGAGCCAGATCTAGGGAAAAAGGAAAAAGAAGCCCCTTCTCACCAAACACTCCTCTCCCCCAAACCTTCCATGTCTCTGTGCAAAAGCCACGTGACTCACTGAAATGAAACAAAACAAGACGGTGGCAGAAAAGTCAGAAACAGAGCATGAGAAGAAGGAGTTGCTAGAACCTCTGAAGTCAGGTAACTAGAGAAAAGGGGAAAGGAATTGAATCAAAAGGCTCCAAGACAAACCGAGGCTGGCAGCTGAGACAGATTCCGAGCTGGGGTCCAAGGCAGGAAGATAAGAACCTCACGTGAGCATGTCGGGGCCAGGGCCGCTCGGCGAGCAGCGTCAGCCTGAATTGGAGGCTGGAGACCCCACAGCATGCCCAGGGCCCACACCCACATCTGGAAGTCGGGGAGCCCTGGCTTCTGGGCCTGGCTGTGCCATGGCCTTGCTGTGTGTCTGCAGGAAAGTCAAGGCCATTTCCTCAGCACACTCATCTATAACCCTGAGACCTGGCAGGAGGTTTCTATGGGCCCTGCTTGTCCATGTCTAAGGCCAAACCCCACATGTGCTTCAGTGCCCTTTGTGTGAAGAACTCCAAGGCTGCAGTTGCAGGAGACACCCAGCCCCAGACAGAGGTACTTGCAGGGGAGCCCCATGAGGGTTCCACCTCTGTGGTCAGCACAGGGCTGGGCACCCAGCACAGCCCCAGAAGACAGGGTAGTCTGAGCTGAACATGCTCCATAGGGCTCCTCCTGTATCTAGATGCTGTGCATCCCCAGCACCCCAGCCCAGGCCCCAGGAAAGCACTTCCCACCACACAGGTACTGCAGCCAGAAACACGGCTCAGCACATGCTGGGAGCTTCCCTGCCCACCACCTCCTCCTCCTCCTATGGTCCTGGAGACTGCCTAGTCCTACGGGGCTCCCTGCTCAGGCTGGAACAGTCCTGGCCAGGGAGCTGGAATACCTGAGCTCAAGGCCTTTTTTGACCACTGACTTGCTGGGTGATCTTAGATAGTTTTACTTTCTTTCTCTGGGCCTCAGTTTCTCTGTCTGCAAAATGGGGGTAACAATTCCCTAGTGCTAACATCTAACAAGGGTTGTGAGGATGGGATGCTCCTAGCCTGGAGAAGGAGTGGTGCTTTGGAAGAGGGAGATGGGGCTTCTTATGAACTGGATGCCTTTGGCTGTGAGCTGAGTTCTTGGGCTGAAAGCTCCCTGGCAGCGCTTCTCCTGCCTAGCTAAGGAAAAGCCTGTCCTTTGGAGGCAATGCCATCCTTCCTGACACTGGGTACCATCCCAACATTGCTCAACAGTCTACAGACACCACAGCCTGTTCTCTTCTCCTTCCTCTCCTTCCAGGGGCCATGGAGACCCTGCTCAGTGGGGGGCTCTAAGGGGGAGGGGGATAGAGATGGGCTCTACCTACCCCCACCCCAGACACCAGACGCATCTTCCAGATGCTCATCTTCCTGTGGGGAAAACCCAGTGGGAGTGAACCCTGTTCACTTCAGGGCCAGGGGCTCAGCTGTGCCCTGTACAATTATGTCTGCCCCTCTCCTTTCTGAGCCAGTTGGCACCTCACAAAGGAAAACTCTGGTCCCCAGGAAAAGGCAGGCTAACCCTGTTCTTGACCCCCAGCTAAACACTGACGCCAGCCTTGAGCTGAGTACTGAACGCTGAGCCCCAGACCAAGTCTGATCCCCGAGAATATGATGAGCCCTGACCCAGCCCCCGACTCGGTCCCAAGGCCACTGCCCAAGTCCTGACCCCAGCCTTAGACAGAGCCTGACCCCGGCTCGGTCAGGACCAGGAGCATTCAGGTGAGAGAGTGTGGATGGCTCCGTGCCACGGTACCCCTGAAGGGACCCCAGCCCCAAGAGGTCCTTCGGAGGCTGGGTTAGGAACACCGACGCATATACCAAGGACAAGCCCTTTATCATCTGAGCAGCTGGAACCAACCTACAGGAAAGGGAGTGAATGCTGGTCTGAGGGCAGAGGCAGGGGATCCTCTCGGGCTTTCTTGGGAACTCCCAGGCTTAAATTTGTTCTGGAAATAGAGGAAAAAACCAGAGAGCTGTTGTGGGCAGAGCTGAAGGGGCTTCTCGGCCCAATACATAGGTCTGGTGCCCCAAAGGCACTCGGGCACAGCCCTGGAATCTCCCTCTCCCACCACGGCCTGCCCTCTCCAAGCCCCACACGTCCACCAGTGCGGACACCTCCTAGCTCAAAGCCAACCCCTCTTCCAAGCACTCGGGGGGAATGGGGCTGTTTGACACAAGCTGGAACCCAACAGGGCCCTCTTCTTCCAGGGATCCTTATTTGTACACTTACTTTATACCATCTTCTCATCTGTGAGTTCCTCGAAGGCAGGAATAACAGATAGTCAGGCTTGGAGCCAAGGGTTTGCCTAAATTTTAGCTCTGGCTCCACCCCTTCCTACTGGAGTCATTTCAGGTCCCTAATAACCAGTCCCTCAGCTGTAAAATGGGGATTATATTAACACTTGGTTACCTATGCCACCAGATTCACCGGGTGATTGAGAGCATTAAATGTGCATGGACTGAGGTGCATATGTTTTTAAGTGCTGCACAGTCCTTGGCAGACTGTCACTTTTATGATCACCTGCATTTGCCAGCAAGGTCTCCTTGACCCTGGAAACATTTTCATATGTTGCTAAATCTAATGGGATCATGTGGATCCTTTGGCCTACATCAGCTCTCCCCGACATAACTTGCACTCAAGTTTTTAATCTTTGGGCCTTAACACTAGCAGAGGCTGGGATTTCTGGAAAGAAAATATTTGCTGAGATTGCAAGATTTTGGAAGACTGTAAAAACAAACCAACCGGCTGGTTTTTTAAATATCTTAGGATTTACGCAGCCCTCCCCTATATAAACACATGCTAATTATAAATGGTTCTTATCTATGGGCTAGGAAGGCCTGGCCTGACTCCATAAGCTCCCAGTCTGTGGATAACTTGAAAGTCATGGCACATAGTTTTCTCCCACCAGCCCCCTGGGAGCTCTTGCTGAGCTGGTGGAGTCGGTTTGGGGTTCAGCAATCTGAGCCCTTGTATGTGCCTCTAAACCAGCAGAATTAGGGGAAGCTTGGGGGACCCTGGAGAAGAGGTCCCAGGGGGCCTCAGAAGTCAAAACAGAGTCTACCATGGAAAGGGGGGTGGCATTGCAGAAGCTGCTAGAGATGAGGTCAACTTAGCTACCCACCAACTTCAAGTGTCAGAAGCAACTGACAGTGAGGGATGAAATCCAAATCCAAAGGTCAGGTTCAAAATCAAGCAGAGAAACTGACTGTGGACTCTTGCAGGGACACAAGGACTCTTACAGGGATCAAACACTGGACAGGAAGGTAAGGGGCACGACAGCAGTGGGGGTCTGTTCTTTAAATCCTTGAGAAGAAGCCAGGAATGACCTCCTGGGAAGGTTAGCTGGTGGCAAAGGGCTGGCCCTACTGGCATCTCAGAGCAGGGCCTCCAGGACCTTCTTACTATACTGATGAAAAATTTTCCACTAGATACATACATATATAAGCAGAGAGGTTGGTAAAACTTGCAAAAAATAAGAAAAAAAAAAGACAGTAAATGGAAAGCAAAAAAAACTTTCTTTGTCAATGCAATGGAATCATGGTACATGTAGGGAAAAATCATGGAACAATGCAGGCCCTGGGCTGACCACCTGTCCACAGGGGAGGGGTTTCCACAAGGGGGTACCTGGGTGAACAGACAGACCAAAAGCAAGCTGTCCTTCACTAGGGGAGCCCCTAGGAGCCTTAGGGGAGGATCTGGGATTTGGTCTTCGGGCAGTTGCTGCCTCTCCCTCCCTCTAGGAGAATGGCTGGGTAGTGAGAGGCCTCTGCTGGGATCCTACTCATTATCCCGCTGACAGCAATCAGCAGTCTGAGCCGCAGGCTGGGGTCTCTGATGCAGGCAGGACCAAGTGTCCACTCTATGCCATGAAAATATCTTGACTCCCTCTAACCTGCTGTCTTTCAAAGGAACTAAAGCAACACATACGGCTTCACCCATGGACGGATCCCCAGGAACTGCCCTCAGAGTCAGACTTGGCCCATCTGGCTCCCTCGGCCAACCATAGGGAATGAACTGCCCCCTGAGCCCCAGAAATATCCCCCAGGCCCCAGTCACCCAGCTGGTCACAATCCTGCCATCAAGGCAAGAGAGCTGAGGTGGAAGGTGCCCTGTCTGACTTCAGAATGGGACCAGGTCTGGGAGAAGAGGGGGCAGAGCAAGAAATTCTCCAGGATAAACTGTTAAGGACATGATTGGAAAAGTCCATCTAGGAAACCAAATGGCTGTGAAGTGGAGAAAGCCCCACACTCAATCTTAAAAGGCTGCCTGTAAGCATCACCGATCCCAAACAAACTGATTTCCTCTGCTCAGGGAGGAGGGAGCTGTGGAAGTAGGACCAGACCCAGGAGTACAGCCATCCTGAGGCAAGGTGTTGAAGAGAAAGGATCACCCCTTTCCTACAACCGGACCAGTGAGAATGTCCACCTGATTCTATAGCGGGGGCTGGGAAACTTGCAGGGGATGGGGTGGGGAGATCAGACAAGGGTGTACTGAGTGGTATTCACTAGCTTCCCACAGAATCAAGATCCCCAAAAGAAAAGCGAGCTTCCAAACAATCAAGATCTTAACTACCCTAGGGAATCTCGTGTTTTCCATCTTGATTTTCCTATTGACACGCAGGATTTGTTGGTCTCTTTCTCTCTCGTCCCTTCCCTAGAATGACTACACAGATTAGGAGCTCCCGGGTTGGCTGGAGGCTGGGAGGACACCTATATTTTGAAGGCACTTTAATCTGAAGGAATTCTTGCAGATGGCCCATGCTCAGTCGCCCTATTGGCAAAGCCCAGGCCTTCCCCTGCCCGAGACGCCGTGCAGGGCTCACAAGGCCGCTGGGAGTGGCCGTGGCAGCTGCACGATGGTACTTACAAGTAGACGCTGGACTCGTTGCCTCCCATGTCTGGAGATTGAAGTTTCTGCACAAGGATGACGATGATGCCGATGAAAAGCACAAAGTTAATCTGAGGAGCAAAGAACAAACTATGGAAATGGTTCTGGGAAAGACTTTCCACACCCCTGCTTCTGCACAGGCAGCTGTCCCCCCAAAAGTACAACATCCCCCCAAGCCTGCCAAGAACCTGTTTGGATTCAAGTGGCAGCCTGCGCATGCTTGTTTATCATCCCAATTTCCCAAAATATCACTGAAATGACAGGAGATAGAAAAGAAAAAGCAATTCCACAGTAGTGCTGGGAAATGCTGGCATTTCATGAATGAGCTAGAAAACTGAGCTGTTTTTTGGAAGAGAAAGAGCAAATAGGAAAAGGGTGATGGAAAAAGTACAACCCCAAACAGATAGAGGATACTGCAGAGGTGAGAGCTGTTCTTTGGAGAAACTCCAAGTTCAGAGGCACTGAATATGGAGAACCGGAATGGACAGCAATTAGCATGACTAATTAAAGGACCGCCTGGAGAATAGAGATCACAGAATTTGCCTTCAGACAAAGATCAGGGACAAAAGTGTTCTAACAAAGTGGGAAGCTGTGTGTGTGTGTGGTGAGAAAGGAAGACGAAGGGGAATAAATTAATAGAAATGAGAGGATTATACATCAACATCTTTGGGATGTGGCCAAAGACTTACTCAGGGAGGAAAAACAAATGGAGCGCCTACCGCTAACATTAAAAAATAGTGAAGACGTAAAATAAATAATGAAGCATTCAAATCAAAGGACTAGGAAAAGTTTACTACAAAGTTAACTTATACAAGAAGGAAAGAATTAATAAAGACAAAAATTCATACTAAAGAAAGAGTAAAAATAATAGACTTGATCAACAAAGTTTGCTTTTATTTTGTTTGTTTGCTTTATAGATCAATTAGAAACACTCTCCAGAAAGGAAGGATTCTGTCAGGTGTGCTCTTCATTATATGCCAAGTGTCTAACCAATATCTGCAAGAGAGCTCAGTAAGATGCCGCCAAATGCATGTGTCAATCACAAAGGAGGAAATGCAATTAAACAATTTTAGGGATAAGAAAGAGGACAGAGCAAATGTATAAAATATTTTTACATCATAAAAGAAAATCAAACAAAATGAGACAATACAAATTAACAAAATCAACTCCAGATGTGTACAAATAACCTCCCAGGAAACTGAAAAGTAGCCAAAGTTGTATGCATTAAAAGGCACCAGGCAAAGACTTTTTTACAGATCAGTTTTATGCCCATCTAGAATGATGTAATGTACATGCTATTAAACGATTTCAAAATAAACAAAAAGAAATTCTCAAATTACCTACAAGGCTAACAAAACCCTGTTACATAAACTTGACAAGGGCCAAACACACACATGGGTACACAAACACAATTATAGAACTTATGAAAAGAAATGCAAAAACTCTAAACAAAACATTTAAAAAGTTTTATCCCAGAAATGCAAAAAAAAAAAAAACTATTAGCATTTGTTACATTAACAGGTTAAAATAATAAGCTACCATTATCCCCCATAAGAATGGCAAAAATTAAATGGTCAATTAATATAGATGCAGGAAAAGACATGGAAAATTAGCACTCTCGTACCTGCTCATGGAGGGTAATTTGATACCCATGAAAATGGTAAATGTACACACCCTTTGTCCCAGAAATTTATTACTAGAGATTTATTCTAAAGAAATACTCACACCTGCTCACAGATAACGCACAAGTATATGCATTATAGCATTGTTCAGAAGGAGGAAAAACTGGAGTACTATAAATGTCCACCAGTAGGGGTATGACCATTCAATAAATGTCTCCAAAACACATTTGATAAAATTCAACACCCAATCCTGATTGAAAACACACACACACTGAAACAAGCTGGGAATGGAACGTCTCCTAGCTCAATAAAGAACAACTGTCCCCCAACTATAGCAAACATTGTTATCAATAAGAACAAGAAATAAAATTAAATAAAAATAAATATTGGAAAAGAAGAGCATAAACTATTTTCATTTACAGATTATTTCATTTTCTACTTGGAAAATCCACAAGAACCAATAGAAAAAGGATTAGAACTAATAAGAGAGTTCAGAAAGGTAACCAAGAAAAGCCACGCAGAAACCAATAGCTTCCTATACATCAAAAGTACCCCCTAGAAAATACAATGAAAGAATGATCCCTAGACCCAACAAAAGCACAGACCACAAAATACCTTAGAGATGAACTTAACAAGATCAAAATAGAAATCTGAAAATCTTTACCATTCTTTACCAAAAGGACTCTGTGAAGGAAAATTTAACAAATGGAGAATAATGCCATATTCTTGGACAAGAATACTCAATATTTTAAGAAAATCAATTCTCCTACAAATTACTCTATCAATGAAATGCAATTCCTACAAAAAAAGAAATCTCAGCCAGATTTGTTTGAAACAAAACAAAGCTATTAGAAAACTCATCTGAAAGAGAAAAGGTTCAAGAAAATTCTGGAAAATGAAAAAGAATAATGAAGAGGAAATTAGCATTCCAGATATCAAAACATGCAACAAGGTTATAATAACTCACAATGGGGAATTTGTCACAGGAACCGGCAAATAGATTAGTAACATAGACTAGAAAGTCTGAAACCAAACACAAGTCCATTTTATGATAAAATGACATTTCAACATAATGGGGAAAGGAAGGGCTACTCAATAAAAAGAACTGAGAGGGTGGACTCTTTCTATTAATAAAAGTAAAATAAAATTAAGCATCACTTCATACGAGACAAAAACTAAAATAAAATTTCAACTGGATTAAAGATGTCCCTGCAATAATCCAATCCACAAAAGTGTTACAAGACAATTAAGGAGAATATTTTTCTATTTTAGGTTGGAAAAGGCCTCCATCAATAAAACAGTAAAGCTCAGAATTCATAAAGAGAAAGACTGACAGGTTTTACTGTCTAAAAACTTGGTAGTCTTGGAAAACCACTTATAACACATCTAACAAATGAAGGGTTACTATCTTTCAAGCAGTAAGAAAGACAACAATTCTCTAGAAAAACGAGCAAAAAAGATAAACAGGTAATATCCAGAATAAAAACAAGTGTTCGAAAAAAATGCTCAGCATTATTAGCGGTATGGAGAAAAGCACATTAAAACAATGAGCTACTATTATCTCCCATCCGACTGTGCAAAAAATTAAATGATTGCTATTAAAAGTGCAGACAATGGTGTAGGGAAATAAGCACTCCACTTTTTTGCAAGGGTTAAACCGTTAAAGGTTTTTTGGGAGACGATTTGGTATATGAAATATTAAATGTGTTTTTGAATCTAGAGACTTATTCTAAAGAAATATTCACACACGCTTGAAATCATGCATAAAAGGGTTCACAGTAGCCTCTTCTGTAATGAGGAAACATGGAAGACTATAAATGTCCAAAACTGGGGGAATAGTTAAATAACTGATGCGCCCATATTACAGAATACACAGCAGCCGTGGTAAAGCAGGATATCGGTTTGGGGGGTGAGCCTTCATTTCCCCTTCTCTGTGCCTTTCTGCCCAGGCCCCTGCCTCTTGCAGCTCCCCATCCCGAGGACGCTCACCATTATGGAGCCAATCACCGGTCCTTTGATCACCCACCACAGAGCCGTGTTGTCGTTCATATCCCAGCAACTGAAAGGCAGACAGCGGAGATGCAGACGCAGAGAGAGGGAGCCCGGGGCAGGGACGCCCGCTGGACAAAGCCCCTGCAGCCCCTGGGGAGTGGCGGCTGGAAGGAGAGTGCTCGGTCGCGCTGGGGACCTGAGCCCTGGTTCTTCAGGTGCCCTTGCTCTGAGCTTTGGCCTTCCCCTCTGCTCCCCTGCCAAGGCATCCCGCCCCCTGCCCGCCCTCGCAGCCACTGGCCGAGATCCACGGGAAGGCTCTATGCTCCAATGTGGAGGGAAAGAGCAGGGATGGAGGCAAGAGCCGAGGGGTCACCAAGCGGCTCCTGGGAAAGGGCCTTGCTTCCTTTTCAGACCTAGGGCTCTCGGGGGTACAACTTCACCTGCAACAGTCTTCCTCCCTTCCCTAAAAGGAAAATGGACACTGCAAGCTGGGCTCCAGGAGCAGAGGAGTTCTCCGGAACCTTCCATACTCTGTCACTGGGCTCCCACTGAGACCGGGCTGGGGGCATCCATCTTCAACGGGGTTAGGGCTCAGTCGGAGCCCAGGGTGAGGATTCGGTCTGAGCTCAGATTCAGATGGTTGTTTGGGACAGTGGATCCAAAGTTAGTTCAGCCACTGAGAATTCCTGACAAGAACCTAACCTGTGCTCTGGACCCTGACGCATGGGGTAAACTTACCCTGTGTCATCGAAGTAGAGCCTCAGCACGGCCCACACTGTCACACACACAGTCGGGGTACCTGGGAGAGCAAGAAAAGTGGCCTTGTGACAGCAGGGAAACCATCATGCCCAGATGTCCCCTCAGACTTGGACTCTGAAAGGTGGGGGCATGTGTCCTTCTGAGACCTGGTGTTCCAGGGGCCCTAACTGCCCTTCAGACCCAGGGCTCCTGGAGGACTATCTCCCACTGAGGCCCAGGTTCCTAGGAGCAGGGCCAATCCCACAGATGGACTCAGGGGCATGTCTTCTCCCTCAGATGGTGGGCTTCCTGAGGACAGCAAGAGCTAGAGAGGGTCCAAGAAATGGCAGCTTGCCATCAGCCTAGGGACAGGCAGTGCCTCCTTCCTCAGCCTGCCCTCTCCAAAGATGGAACCAAAGCCGTGAGGTGCCTTCTGCCCAGGCCACGAGACAGCCAGTCACCTACCCCAGCCGATAATGGTGTACCAGTAGAAGTATCTCCTCTCAGGGAAGAAGGTCTCTACCAGCAGGGTGAAGAGGTACAGGCCCTCGATGAACAGCCAGAAGTAGTTGGACACCACACAGTAGTGGAAGAAAACCATGATGGCCTTGCATTCCACCTGCAGGGAGAGCCAAGGTCCAGGGAAGCAAGAGCTCCCCCACCCCCAAGCCCCCAGGAGAATCCTGAAAATCCAGCCCAGTGGGGCCAGAGGAGAACTCTGAGCGCCCTTCCTTGGTTCAGTGAGGGTTTTAGACACACACGGGATGGGGGAAATTCCTTCTCCCAGACCTCCTCCAAGTGTGCCCCCCCAGGACAAAGGCTGTACTCGGAACTGTTCTTTCCATGCTACCTCATCAGAGCCTATCTTCTCCTCATGCCATCTCCTCCAAAGAAGTGGTCTGGAAAGACCTCAGGACCTCAGCTCCGTGGTGGGCTAGTTATAAGAACATGGACTGGTCCAGCCATCTCTCTGAGCCTCAGCTTCCCACTATCAAATGGGACTTGCACTTCCCACCTGAACTTCAGCAATTTCTCAGCCATGTACCATGACAGGAAGAAATGGCTACAACTCACATTTTGGCTAGAGGTGACATCCTATAGAGGTACTGTTGGCTAAGTCAAAACTTCCTGGGCTATTCCAGGACTTCCGTGTCAAGCGGGGAGGACACTGTCTTGACCCTGTAGGCAGACCCTCAGATGGTGGCATGGCAGACACGGAAGAAGAGCTCGGGGATGGGTGGTGGGAGGGAGCAGGGCCTTCCCGGCAGGGGCTCAGCCCACTCACGGTGGAGATGAAGCAGTGGTTGTTGTCCTGCTCCGCATATAGGATCCAGTCTTTGATGAAGACGGAGATGGCCCTCAGCATGAACGACACAAACAGGTTCATGTGAATGAAGTTGCGAGTGCAGTGTAGCTTCCTACGAGAGTGAGCCGGGGAGGGACAGGCATTGAAGCAATAAACCCCAAAGCAAATCAGAATCGACTGGGGTGTGCTCTGGGCCAACCCCATGGCTCTGTCTCCCTGGGGTCCCCACCTGGACGACCCCGCTTTTCCCACCTCTCTAAATCCTTACTTCCGGGCCCCTGTAATCAGGCCCCACTACTCCATGGGGCCAGACTTTCTCCACCTGCAGCCGCTCTAGACATTAGTCTAGTGAGATGAAAGAGGGGTGCAGGTCTCCACACCCAGCTTCTGCCTTGCCGTGTGGCCCTGGACAAGTCAGTCGCCCTCTCTGGGGTATGTTTCCCATGTGTTATCCCGGGAAGGGAGAGAGGCCTTCCAGGGCTGACCCCCAGAGGGAGCAACGGGGTGGGGCCTGGGCAGGGGTGGGCAGCTCTCGCCCCATGCTGCTGGGGGGCTCACCGGAAGCGACACAGGATGACCATGGCAGTGGTGAGGGTGACGAGGGATGTGCTGTAGCCAACGGTGTACAGGGCCTTCACCGACAGGTAGTAGTAGTCCTGGAGCAGGCACAGGACATGTGGGGCTCTGTGTGGTGCTGGCCCCAGCCCTCCAGCCCCTCTCAGAGCTACACCCACTCTCCCGGTGCAGGTGTAGGGCCCATCCACCCCTGGGCCCTCCACCCCCTTCACCTCCTCCCTCTCTTCTCCTGCTGCCCTCACCTCCTCCATCCCATTAGAGCCTCTGCCACCACCCAACCCCTGGCTGAGCTTCTTGCTCCCTTCTGTGCAACATTGGGCATTCTGCCGGTGTTTAATAAATGCATGTTGAATGCATATTTGACAAAAGTACTGACCAATCAGAACAGGCACCAGCCTTAGTGCTGAAGAAGGGTCCAGGAAACCCCCACTGGGCCCAGCATTAACCCTTCAGTTGCCTTATGTCCTGGAAGAGTAGCTAGGGGGTGGGGGGTGATTGGGGGGCATGGGCAGCACACCAGCTGATTCTCAGCCCAGACTGAGTGAATGACTAACTTGCCCTCAGTGCCTTTGGGTTGGGTACACAGCAGGTGCTCAAGAATGCTGGCAGAATTGCACACACTGCCTAGAGAACTGAGTGTCCTGCCATCCTCTCAGGGGAACACCCTTGCACCCCATATCCTGCCACCTCAGAGCAGGTAAGAGTCTCACCTGGTCACCATTCTCGGATCCATAGTCATCAAACCCACAAGCATCAAAGTAATGAGGGAAGGGCTCTGACCAGCCATCTTCCGTGCAATTGCGGCTCACAACCCCCATGTCTGCAGTGAGTAGAGAAATAAGCGAGGCATGGAAATGACTCCAGAGGGTCCTGAAACTCTTATTTCTTAAGTGGGAAGTCCTAGAATCCTATATGCCTGACTGAGAAGCACAAGAACAGATGATTCAAGGAATTCTTCACTGTCTGGGGAAAAGAGAGTTTTGACAACCTGGAGCTCAGCCCTTTCTAAGAACACCACAGAGGAACTGTGACCCATGATATTCTTTGAAATTTGCTTTGTAACTACTTGTTAAATCATATTTTGAAAGTTATCACTGTTATGTTTATGTGTTAAAGTTCACAATAAAAAATGCATTAATAAAAAAAGAACACACAGAGGTTACAGGGTGAGGGTGAGGGTGGGTGAGAGGACTAAAGCTGGCTGAATCCAGCATCCCTGCATCCTTCGCTTCTGGAAGTACAAATGCTTGCCAGAGAGAGCCCTGGGTCCCTTCCTGAGGCCCTTGGTTAGTACTTGTCCAACTCCCATGTGCATGTGCAGGAAAACCACCTGGGAGGCCAATCACACACACAGATTCCAGACCCAACACCTGATCAGGAGCTCTGGGGTGAGTCTAGGAAGCCCCTCAGGGGTCCTCACTGCACCTGGAGCAGCACAGCTCTAGGTGATGCTTTTCCCAGGAGCCCTGGGCCTCCCAGCAGCTGCACCCACAGGACAAGGAGTGCTTCATGACAAGGACCAGGCCACCATCAACCTAGCACCAGATCTGATTAAGATGCACGCTTAGGCTTTAAAAAAAAAAAAAAAGATTTGCCTTTCAGAGTTTGTGGGTCTGTTTCCTGTCATGAGGGTACTTTAATGTTCTTTTGATGGAGCTGAAAGGTCATTTTGTGAGACATCCAAGGGGGCAGTGTCAGTCACGCCATTAAGAGTTGTTTGCTGCCTGCAGAGGAGACTCCAGGCTGCCGTTCACCCTGCCTGGGATGGTCTTAGCCTTTAATGATACTCGTTCCATTTTTCTTTCACCCAATGACCTGTAAAGGTGGGTCATTGATGTCCGGAGGGCAGAAGGCAAGCACCCCTTTTCCTCTCAGCCAGCACCTGAGTGTGGCCGCAGACTGGGACCTGTTCCCAGCCTGGCTTCCTGGGAGTTTGCCTGGTATAGAAGGATGCAGGGAGAGCTCACTTTATAAGCAGTTAAATGGGAAGTTATATGGAAATCTTTCACAGGATTCAAGAACCAGGAAACTGTAAAACAACGGACACCTGCAGAGAAGGGGCTCCAGCACCCACACTGCTGGGCGGAATTCTCCCCTGTGGCCAAGGGTGTGGAGGTTGGTGGGATGAGCTCCAATGCTGAGTTCGCTGACTCAGGATAAGGAGAAAGTTTGGCAGGCCCAGGGAGAGAAAAGGGGCTCACTGCTGGCCTAGTATAATGCCAAACCGTTCCTTCTTTCAGCAAATCTGTCTCGGGCTGCTACTGGCAAACCTCTTTCCAAACCACACTGAACGCTTCTTTGAGAAAGTCTGGATTCCCAGGAGAAATCACTGCAGCAGCCAAGCCCCTGCCCTGGGTCTCCTCTCTTTTCTGCTTTGCCCCCAGCAGGGTGGTGGGAAGAGGAAAGGGAAGCCGTTTTGAAAAACAATCATAAAAATGTCCTAGAGGTAAAAGTTATTTCCCTGGTTTTCATTCCCTTCTTTCTTCTTTTCTTCTTTTTGTAACACACACAGTGTGGGCTCAGAAAAGTATAAACCTTTTTGTTCAGGATTGTTCCCATGAATTCATGACTCAACTGTTTTGACGGAAATCTCTGGGAGAGGGAGTGCTCACCAGACCGAAAACCCGCAGTGACTGAGCCTGCTGCCCGAGAACCACCCGGGCTAACTGCCCCTGTAATTTCAGAGGAACACAGAGCTTTAGGGTGCTGATCCTCCAAGTGTGGACCCCAGACCAGCTGTATCAGCATCACCTGGGAAATGGGTTAGAGACGCAAACTCTCAGGCCCCACCCCAGGCATACTGGGTCAGGAACTCTGGGAATGGAGCCCAGGACTCTGGGTTTTAACAAGCTCACAGGTGACTGTGACGCACAATTAAACTGTATGCCAATCTGCTTAAGCATGATTTTCAGTTTGGGGGAGAGAAAATCAATAGCTTTATTACAGAAGGAAACGACTTGCCAAAGCTCACACAGCCTCAGAGGGCAGAACCCGGCCTGGGACGCTGGATCTCTAAGTTTGCAGGTCAGTAGATGGCCCTCCCTCCAGCCAGCCCTGCTGCCCCCAGCTCATCCCATTACCTGAGAGATCCAGGGTGCCGCTATCAGCAAAACCAAGCTCTCCTGAAAAACACACATGTGAGCATGATTTATCAGCTTGCCAGGGCTCTCCACGGCCTACTCTCCACCCTGGAGGGCCAAGACTGCCCCTGCTCTAGAAGACCCAGGAGATGGGGGTGGGGTGGGGGTGGGGAGTCTTAGCCAGGCAGCCTCACACCCCGTAGCTGCCCTGCAGTTTCTGACACAGCCATCCCCATTTCGTTTGTGTTTCTCTCACGTTAAGGATGGCCCATGCCTATGTTCTGCCCCAAGGACTTCAAGGTAATGGGGCATTATCAGGGGAATGGGATGTTGGAGGGCCTTCAGAATGGGGAGCAGAATGGGAAGAATTGAATAAAGATGATTAGGCCTTTTCCAAAAAGGGGTAAGGGACAGAAATATGGGCCCAGGGCTTGCAGTTTCTTGTTTCATGCTCAAACCTCCATCTCAGTTTCCAAACCTCTCTCATTAAAGGGAACCCAGAACTCCAAGGACTTTATCTTTAGACACTTTTTTCTCCGTTTCCCCCTATTCTTTATTCTCACCTCCACCCTTTCTTATGCCAAATCCCATTTGCAATGAACTCCCATTTCCCTCCACTTACCAAAATCCTGTTTCCAAGGTCCAGCTGACATGCCACCCCTTCCAGGAAGCCCTCCCTCACCCCTTCATTATTATGGTTTAGTCTATTCTGTTCTCTCGCTGTACATTCCAATTTCTCCGCCACTGGGGATGTCAGTATCTGTGTGGACTCATGCACATGTTCAAGCCTGTACATACATATGTGCATGGGCTGATGCAAATGCCTGGGCTTGTTTTCGAACCCCTCCATTTGTGAGTCTCATCCTCCTAACTGAGCCTAAGAGTGGCCTGAAGTCAAGGGCTATGCCCTCCATTTTTCTCTGCCTGTCCCTACCTCCAGTATGGCCAAGGGGTGTGAACCTGCAGGAAGGGGCAGGTGGGTAGAACCAGATCCCTGGTGAGCCTCCCATTCTCCCCACTGGATCCCAGCAACCAGAGGCTGGGATCTCCTAATGCTGGGTTCCCACTGGGTAGACATATGGACAGCAGTGTGCCCGACCAAAGTTCCTCTTACCAATGGTTTTGGTCTCCCAGACTGAAAGAGAGAGAGAGAATGCAAAGATTAGCAAGGGGGCTGGAGTCGATCTGCTCTCACCAGCCCCTCACTGACCATGACCCCCTTCCCCACTCCCAGACTCTCGGGATAGGTCCTACTGGGGCCCAGAAGAATGAGGACTAGAAGCTGGAAACTGGCCAGGCTCTACCTCTCCCTCCACAGCAGGAAAAACAGTTAAAGAGAAACTAGTAAGAGGCATTTAGGAGGGGAGAGGTCAGCACTCCAGCATCCTACAAAGAGACAACCGCTACAATGAATCCAAAATCCTGCACTGAGCTACATGAGAACCAAAAAAGAAAATGAGAAATTCCACCCTCTCCCTATAAGGGAAAGTCTCAGGAATGCAGCGTTGTGAATGCAGGTGCTAAAAGCCTCGATGAACCTTTCAGAATCAGGTTCAAGTTAACAGGTTCATTGTGCATTTACCAGAGGGCAGGGACGCAGGCTGCAATTGGAGGGAGGTTTATCGTAAGCAAATCTTGTTCTACTGTTGATTCATTTTGCATTTTTTGTTGTTGTTGAAAAGAAACAGTCTTGGCACAGAATCTGACACACAGTAGATGTTCAATAAACTTTAAATAAACGACTGAATGAAAGGAATACACAGAGAAGGAAGTGATTAAGTTGCTGTCTATAGGAGTGAATTAGGAATTGGGCTGAGTCACCAGCACCATTCAGACTGTATCACGCTGCTCAGCAAGTCCCATGTCTCCTTCATCAAAATCCACTCTTGTTCCTGCACCGGGTCACACCCAGTCTTCAGGCCCTCGCTATGGGAGACTTTCAAAGCAACCCTCCCTCTGGGCTGGCAGGAGGTCTTCAGGTGGGAAGTGGGGCTGAGAGGCTCCAGGAGGAGGGGTGGAAAGGAGAGGTGGGGTGCACGCAGGTAAACCTGGCCTTCTCTGGTCTTGGGTGGGGGGTGGAGACGGGGGCCTGGAAGGGACCCAGCGCACTGCCACTCTCTCTCCTGCTGCAACCTCCCACGAGCACCTTCCCCACTGGGGCAGAGGCAGAGTTGGTCAGTTTCATGGTTTGAAAGAAAATTTGCCTTTTGCCTCTCAGAGGCAGGACAGAAGGAGCCTGCCAGGTGAGCAGCCGGGGCTTCCTGGTGGAGCAGGCCTGGGAAGCTCTCCACTTCAAGGACATCAGCCTAAGCCTTAGGCAGGTGAAAGAATAAGCTGAAGCCCAGGTGGGAAGTGGCTCAGAACCCCTTAGAGTCTCTCAGGAGTTCCTGCTCTCCATGTTCCTCGAGCCAATGCCCCAACCCAGGGCTCAGGGGGGCAGAAGCAGGCGCACCATCTTCCCATGCCCAGCCCCGACTCGGTGTCCCCAGCCTTGTGCCCAGCCTCCTTTGACACCGTGACAGGTGACGTGGCTCTTGGCCTGAGTGGGCTGCCTGGGCATTAGCCTTCTTTGGGTCTCCCTGAGGCTGCAGCCAAATGGCTGGAAGTGGACTCACCCCCAGAAGAGGGACTCGCAGCCAGCCCTTGCCCCCAAATCCCTCCTGCAGGATCCGGTCACCAGAGTTTTGTACCTTTGGCCACAGCATTCCCCTTTCTCCCCTGCTCCACACCCCTATGTCCAGGGATGGCAAAGCTCAGCAGCTCTGCCACCCCCAGGGTCTCCACCTCAAGTCCACAGAGCCTCTGGCTATCCCCGCTCCACTTGAACTGCCCCCAGAGGCCTCAAACACAGAGCAGTCCAGAGTGGAAGTCCTCCTGACCCTCACACCCACCCCAGCCCCCAACACGGGTCACCAACGCAGGGCACCCCCAAGTCACTGACCGCACTGTTCCCTGTGTGGCAAGTGGCTCTCCCTGGAAGCCCAGGAGCCCCTGGATGGCAGGACGCCCAGCTCTCCTCCTGCTGAGCCCGCCCAGCAGCCCAGGACTGCGAGGACAGAGGAAATGCTTTACTTAGTAAGCCTGGGTGAGCCTGGGGCCCTGCGCTGAGGTCTGGGAGCTCAGCCTTGCTCTTACCCACAACAAAGGCGTCTGTCTCCATGTGGAGCTGCGCACCACACATGGGGACTGCTTCTGTGACCTTACATGTGCGTGAGAGTCTGTGGTTCCCTCTTCCCCGCCAGCCTGTGAGCTCAGGAGCAGGGATGATGGCCTCTAGGGCAACCTGGGTGTCCTTGTGCCTCCCCGGAAGGCCGGGGGCTAGAGTTCGGAGAGCCGGCTAGTGAGTCTGTCCTGATGATCCCCCAGGGCTGAACGTACCTTGGTCTGGGTTGAAGATTCGGAAGAGTTCGGGGCAGCTGACAAGGACCATCTCACCCACATGAGCAGGTTTCCAGCACGTGATGTTGTCCCACATGCCGGGGCAGCCTGTGGGGCAGGGAACCGTGGTGGGTGTAGGCCCAGACACACACACACACACACACACACACACACACACACACCAGAGGAGCACGCCCTTGCAAGGGGAGGGGTACAGCTTAAGATGAGGAAGGGCGCACCCTGACCTGGGATGATGCCTCAAAGACGAGCTGCAACACACGTCCATTTCAGGAGCTCTTGGGTGAGGAGAGACCAACCCTGCCCCCCACAGAGCTCCCATCTGATTTTATGCATCCCCACAGTCCTACATCCCTGCAGGATTGTGGGGAAAGGGAAGCAAGCCCAGCACCAGGCCAGGACTGGATCCCTAAGAATGAGTGTGGGGGTCTTTGCAGCCCCTCTTCCCACATCCCCCTGCACCTCTCCTACTCCTTATCCCGTAACTGGGCCTTGGGCCATACTGTGTGGTCCAGCTTCAGAGCAGCCTCCTCCGAGGGTCCCATGGGGGAGGAGCAGGACCTGGCTAGCTGCTCCAAGCCCCCCATCCGCCTTCCAGGGCAGCCTGGGAGCAGGGAGGCTTTTCTCAGGGGAGCTGACAAGGAGCTAAGGCTTGAAGGATGAGCACACACTTGTCAGATGGAGAAGGGGGAAAGTCACCAGACAGAGCCTGTGTGTGCCACGTCCGGCCCGGAATGACCACAGGACCCTGAGCGGGAAGAAGCAGGAGGCAGGGGCCACTGCAGAGGCCACGGCAAAGTCACAGGAAGAGATAAGACAGTTCCGGATCAGGCTAATGGCAGAGGGACGGGGAGGAATGACAGATTTGAGAGGTACTTGGGAATCAACAAAATGTGGTGACTCATTGGACATGAGCTATGGGGGTGAGGAAGATGTCAAGCTTGACAATCATATTTGGTGGCTTGGGGGACTCAGCAGATACCCCAAACCCTCTGACCACTGCACTCTCCCTCCTGCTGGCCTCTGCAAGCCTGACGATGGGGCTCTCTTTCCTTCCTGCTCTCCTCACCACCCTTCATGCTGCATTTCTCCTCTCCACTAAAATAGCTCTTGCCAAGGTCACCAGTGACTTCTTAATCCAGCCCACACTTTCCGCCTCTCCTGCCATACCATACCCACCTGTCTCGTGTGACCGCCATTCCTCTGGGCCCTCCTCCTCTGCCAGCACATAAAGGCAGGTGCTTGCCCTGCCCTGTCCTGGGAGCATATGTCCCACTCACTTTGAATGGGATTGTGGAGTTCATGGATTTAACAATTATATGCGGCCGACTGCCAATCCTCCATTGACATCCACTCCCTGAGGGCTGATGCACCGGCCTGATGCCTGCTGAATCACCCGCAGTGAAGGGCCCAAGACTCAACACAGCATCCTCCTCCTAAAACCTGGTTTCCTACTTCCAACTCCAGCTAGGATCCTGGGAGTCATCCTCATTTGTGTCTGCTTCTCCTTCACAGTGCATCTCCAATCAGTCACCAAGTCCTGCTGGTTTCATCTCCAAATATGTATGGAATCCATTCCCTACTCTCCACCCTCCCCACTCCCACCTATAAGGTGCTAATCACCTTTCACTTGGACCACTGTCACAGACCCTGAGCGGCCTCACCCAACACCCCACCCACAACTATGAAGAGATCTTTTCAAAATGAATACCTGGTCGTCACTGACAACCTTTCAGGAGCTTCCCAGCATCTTCACAGACCATAACATGGTACCCAAGGCTCCGGCCCCTGGCCCCCTGCTTCACAGATCAGCCCTCCCACCTCTCCCTCTTCACACGGGCACATAGGTGGCGGTTGAGGCTACGGGATGGGAGAGTTCACCCAGGGAAAGGACGTAAAAGAGCGCCAAGGAGGGAGCCCAGGGGACACCCAAATTTTTGCAGTGGACAAAGCAAGCCCACATAGTGACAAAATCAAGAGCCAGTGGCCAAAGGTATAGAAGGGGAAACAGAAGTGTGGTGTGTCAGACAGCAGAGAATGCAGAGTCCCAAAGAATGGGTGCACCTCGTGCTTTGGGTGGGGGACGATGGGGAATGGGGTGTATTTCTGTGCTAGGTAAGGGGTGGTGGATGACAGAGTTTCCCACATCACTGGACCGCTGTGACAATCAGTGAGTTCACATTAAGTCAAGCTCTTAGAACAGCACCAGGCTGTCAGCACTCAATGCATTTTCCCTATTGTTATTATTATTAATTCCATTGTTTCAATGAGGTGTCCCTGGGAATCATCCCCTGAGGGAGGCCCCAGCTGGGATATGAAACAGAGCCCTGTGAGGTGCGATGGAAGCCCCAGTGTAAGGCCACTTAATGGGTCATGGAGGAAGCCTGGACAGGGGCCAGGCAGGGAAGGGGGCCCAGGCACCCATGGCCTCCGGGTGCAAGAATCTCTGTCCTTTAGGATTCAGACCATGCTATGTGGAGTTTGCACCCACTCAGGTTGGCTTATAGCACCCCACTCATAGAGTGACAGGTGCACCACAGAAAGCTCCAAGACAACAAACCAAGAACATAAAGAAGCTGAGAGCCAGACATGGGAAGCGGGCCATAGGTCTCAGCAACAGGCCGGTCATCAATCATTCCTGACCACCCATGACAGCAGGCCGTCTAGCCAGCACACGGGTGAGTGACAGCGTGTCCTTGGCTGCACGTCCAGCGCTGACTGTGGACTGCTGTGGAGTGTGGTCGTCTGGCCTGGACAACAGATGCTCCCATAATATAGGGCATTAGGCCCCGGTGCGGCCAGCTGCTCCTACCAGCTGATGCTCCCTGAGCTCACGGGCCACTTTAGATGGAGCAGGCAGAGTCCCGAGGGCTGAGGGGCAAGGAGGAGGGACGCAGGGGAAAGGTGGGGATGGACTGAGGTGAGCAGGGTGCTTCCAGGATGGAGGTTGTGGCTGAAGAAGCAGAAACAGTCTGTCTCCAACTATTTACCAAGCAGCTATGGTCCACCAGGCACCATCGATGCACTGGGGCTACCCTGGGGAAGAAAACAGGCAACACTGGAAAAGTTCATGTTTGAAAACAGAGAGAGGGCAAAGGACAGAGTCTCCCAGCCAAGGGCTCACTGCATGACCATGCCAAGTCTCCACCTACCCCAACCATGACCCAGTTTCCCTGTCTGCACAGTGAGGGCTGGGGTCTCCAAAGGTCCTCCCAACACTGAGTGGCCAGATCTGAATTCAGGAGCAGAGATTCCCTCTGGTTCGAAGGTTGGCTTAGGGGAGGCTGGGGTTGCTTCCCTCACCCCGCTCCCAAGATAAAACATCTGCCAAAGTTACAGCCTGGGAATTGTCGGGCTCCATCTACCACACCTCTCTAAGCCCTTGGTGCTTCTTTGGGTTTCCAGCTTGGGTCCCCTCCAGAGACTTAGAGTCCTAGGGGCATCTCCTGCAGCACCAGCATGGATAGGAAAGTTCTCCCCAACTTATTCCTTCAGTTATTCAAGAAATATTAAGTGCCTTAATGAGTCAGACACTGCAAGGTGATACAGGAACGATGTACAGTCTCTGCCTGCACAGAACTCATAGTCAGGTGGGGGAACAAACACTCAAACACACACAGAAGTTTAAATGCTGATACATACTATGAAAAAAAGCATAGGGCATGAGAGAGAATTACAGGTACATTTCATTAAATTGGGGGACAGGGGTGGGTATGAGTCAGGGGAAGCCTCAATGAGAGAGGGATGTTTAAGCCAAAACCTGGGAGTAGGCATTGGCCAAGGAAAGGGAGTTCCAGGAAGAAGAAATGGTGTATACAAAGGCCCCAAGGAAGAATCATACGTGTTGCATCAGAAACACTTGAAGAAGAAAAAAGTGACCAAAACTGAGTGAGCCAGAGGGATGGTGGCACGGACGGAGCTGGTGCAGTAGAAGAGCTAGGTGACTGCAGAGATGGGTAGTGTTAAAAGATTTTGGATTGCATGCTAAATGCTAAGAGAAGCCACTGGATGGTGTATGAGTTTCCTGTTGCTACTATAACAAATCAAACTTAGTGGCTTAAAACAACACAAATTTATTCTCACAGTTCTGGAGGCCACAAGTCTGACAAAGGTCTCTCTGGGCTAAAATCAAGGTGTCAACAGGGCTGCATTCCTTCTGCAGGCTCCAGGGGAGAATCTGTTTCCTGGTCTTTTCCAGCTTCTAGAAGCCACCTGCATTCCTTGGCTCGTGGCCTCTTCCTCCAACTTTAAAACCAGCAGCACAGCATCCTGACATCTCCTCCTCTGATCCTCCTGCCTCTCGCTTACAAGGACCTTTGTGATTTTATTGGGCCTATTGGATAACCCAGGATAATCTCCCCATTTCAAGATCCTTAACTGAATCACATCTCCAAAGTTACAGCTGCCATGTATCATAACATGCACAGATTTGTCTTCATGGTGCCATTATTCTGCTGACTACAGATGGATTTTAAGAAAAGGCGCCAACATGATCTGATTTGGTTGTGAGTGGAAGATGATATATTTAAAGGACAGAAAAGCAGACATGGGGAGACCTGTGAGGATATGGCAGTGGTCCAGGAGAGATTTGATGAGGCTCAATTTGGCATATCGGCTGCAGAGATGGAGAGGAGTCTTGGGTAGGATAGAGTCTGGGGCAGAAATGGCAGGGCTTGATGACAGCAAGTGTGCCAGAGACTGTCAGCACTCACCCATGTCATCATCATGCCTTCTGACCAATGGTAAGCGGATGAGGTGGATGAACTGGCCTCTAAAACATCCCTTGCAGGCTTCCACACCCTGCCTCTCTCGTCCCCTGCTGCAGTGTCCTTGGAGCTACATGTGGAGGGGGACAGTATTCCATGATGGAAGGAGCCTGGATCCCTGAAGGACTGTGTGAAGTGAAGCTCCACCTCCCACCTCTGCTGACCCGACTGGCCTGTGGCATGTGCAGGCAATATATGTCATTGTGCCAAATCTCTGAGATTTTGGAGTTTGTTATTGGGGCATTGTCTAGACTACCTTGACTAATATAGAGAACTGGAGAGAGGTACCAAGATCTCTGGCTTGAGTGTCTGAATGGATGGATATGCCCTTGATCACAGTGGGGAAGACTGGCTGAAGCGCAGATGGTGGGAAGGGGTGGGGAGAGCATTAGGCGAGTTGGAATCAAGAGCTCAATTTGGGATATGCTTAGTTTGAGATGATGCTAAGAGCCAAGTGGAGCCAAATGTCAAACAGGAAGTTAGATAAGAAGTCTGGAGGCCAGAGGAGAGGTCAGAGATGGAGAAAGCCCGCTGGGAGTGGTGAGCAGGGGATGCTATTCAAGGCCACAGAACCAGAGAGGGGATCTAGTGAGAGTACAGATTAAAAGTAGGAGGAAGAGAACTGACCTGGCCCCAGATTCTGGGGAATGGCAACATTTAGAAGAGGAGCTGGCAAAGCAGACAGAGAAGGGGTGGCCAGGGCTAAAGGACAATAGGAGAGGTTGGTGACAGCAGTCAGGAAAGCACGTTTCAAGGACAGTGTAGTCGTGTGCATCAAATGCTGTTGAGAAGTTGAGAAAGTTCTCTCCTTCTCCTCCTCCTTCAGAGGACGTCAAATAGATCAGGTCCTTTTCCCTGGAAGACCCCTCCATGCTCAGCACTTACCTACCCCCCCCAAAAAAAAACCCTATTCATCCCTACCCTTTTTCCACGTCCACACTAGCCCTAAGCCTGAGTCCTCAACCCTCCCGTCCCCAGTCCACTATGAAACTTTGTCACAGGAATCCAGGCATTGGAGGGGCTTCCTGCCTTGGGTGGGACATGGCTATGGACAATCTCTGGGGTTGGCTCCCACCTAAGACGTTACCCATAAAATAGCCAAGAAGTGGCGGTGATTTGTGCAGGCAGGGAGAGAGCAAGTCCATTTAAGAAGGTTGCACTCAGAGAGAATGCAAAAGCTATTAGCCCTGAGACTGGAACAAAATAGGAGCTAATCTTGGGTTGTCATGGAGACGAAATTGTCAGGTTCCCCCACAGCGTTCAAAACTCATGAGACCAGTGGCACCAAAGGGACTTGGACAAAGCCGTGGTCCTTCCTCTGAGAAGCCACCCAAGGATGCTCAAGTATTGTTAGAACAAGTCACCCATTTTTAACATACAACCCAAGGGCAGAAAATCATTCAATTCACTGAAATTTGCAGCCAATGCTTCGGTGCCATAAAATAAGGACCACCTGTAAGCACAGGGCTGGCAAAGAGGGGGGAACACTGCACATGCAATGCAGTCCTCCCTTCTGGAATTCTGAAAAGGCTAGAGCTGTGGCTCCCAAAATGAGGTCCCCCCACCAGCAATGCCACCTGGGAACTTGTCAGAAATGCAGACGCTCAGGCCCTACCTGAGTCCCACTGAATCAGACTCTCTGGGGGTAAGGGCCTCACCATCTGCATTTCAACAAGCTCTCCAGGGAATTCTGATGCACGCTAACGTTTGAAATCTGCCGAACTAAAGGAAAACACAGTATGGGCAGAAACGGAACTCTCTGTCAGATGTGACACCAAGCCCCATGGGGTACACGCTTGTCAGAGTGAGGGTCCCTGCAGACTCCGTGCCCTCCCAGGCTTGATGCCCAGGGCCCGGAGCAGCTGTGAGGCCCGCACAAGAAGCTTATCTTGCTCCCTGGACAGGGGAGCCTTGGCCTAGAGCTTACATGGATGACCCTCCTGCAGGCCTCTCCCCTTCTCCCCAGAAGAGCCCAGGATGGAGACGGGGCTGTGGTGAGGCCCTGTGCACAATGTATAGGCCACGGGTACAAGGTCAGAACAGCGATGAGCAAGTGTTCTTGCCTCTCTTCAACTGTCTTCCCTCCAGCCCCTGCCAAGGCTACCTCCCTCCTCCACCTTCTCCAGATTGTGGGGGACCCCCATGGAGGACTTTCAGCCTCCAGGTTCCAGGCTGATGCCATGGATGGACGGCAGGCTGAGTCTGAGGCTGCTGAAAGGCAGAGGAGCCTTTTCCCACACGCAGGGCTCCTTTCTCCTCCTCCTCCTCCGGGCACAGGAGCACTCTGCAGCATGAAGGGGACCTGGGCCCTGGCCCAGGGCTGGCTCTGGCCCTTGGTGTGACTCAGGCCAGTTACAGCTCCCCTGGCCCTCAGCCTCTCCATGCTCTACGTGACAGCGCTGGACTTAGTGTTGTCTTGAGCCCCATTTGGCTCTCAGGGGTTTGGAATGAGGGACAAAACCACAGGTCCCAACAAACACCTTTAAAGCACGCCAAGCATGTTGCAGGCAAAACAACGGGGGCAGAACACTAGCTTTCACTCCCCATGGCCACTTGCCTGCCCTCCTTTTTCACCCCCTTCTGGCTACTCCTGAGCTCCAGTGCCTTCCCCTCAGCTTGCATCTGTCCCCGGCTCCTGCTCTGAAGGCCCCTCTATGTCGTACCATCCCACCTTCTCTTTGGGGAGGAGGTTGCAGGGCCAGCGAGAAGGAAAGACTTCAGGTGCATCCAAGGACTCCCCTATGCCACCACCACCCCCACAAATGGTACCAAGATCACACCTCACCTCCCACAAATCAGCATCCCCCTCACTTAATCAGTTTTTTAAAATTATGGGGAGACACAAAATAAATTAAAATATATAAAAGCAGAAAAGCATAGAAAAGCTTTTTGTTGTGAGTTCACACGCAAATCACTGGAATAAGCTGTATTGGTTCTTGTTTTTATTTTCAAGTGTATTTCAGGGACATCCACTGACCTGTGGCCTGGGTTCTGTGCTGAGGTCTTGGTGGGGGTAGAAGGTGCAGGGAAGGATGCCGCGGGAGGACTGGCCTCTCTCAGCCCAGCCCAAGCACAGATAAATAACCTAACGCACGACTGTCGACTCTTTGTCACACTCAAATTGGACCCTTAGCTCGGAGTGAATTCCCAGGCTCCATCTCC